>CAWUFW010025433.1:0-45114 GCA_963921515.1 Calotriton arnoldi
TTACACAGCCCCGCTCTACTTGGCGGCACCATACTGGGCTGCTTCTCACAGTTCATCGCAGCCTGTCTGTTTTTATGTGAATATTCTACACACAGGTTGCACACTGCTCTTGCCGAACTCTGTTCTAACCTACAGGTAATCTCCTGAGCTCTTTCAGGATACAGCTACCTCAATTAGAAAGCATATATGTTTTCAGTGCTTTTAAGGTGATACTACCAATTCTAATTAACTGATGTCTGAACCCTTAGACTTGGCTTGTCAGCCATAGCTGGGGTTTAGTTGCTGCTTTCCTGGAAGTAAGTCCTGAGTCATTTATTAGTGATGGTATTCACCTTATTGCTCTCTCGGTTAGTCATACACCATAACTCTGATACTTTTTTTGTTATTTTTCAGATTGACTCTGCTCTTTATTAATTAGTGAGTAGTCTGTGTGGCACACATTCATCCCTTTTTCCTGATGAACCTTGCTGTGATATATTTTTAATCACATGTAAATTTATTTTTGATAGTACTTCAACAATCTCCCACGGTCCTGATAATGACCCATTAATCCTCATGGATTAAAATGCCATCGACAAACAGGGCAATTGGAATTCTCTTGGATTATTCCACTCAACTGGTACTCCTATTTGCATTGCTAATATTTTATGAATCATCTTTGTTCCATTGCTTTTTTTAGGTATGCACTGTCATCTTTTATCCATCTCACTTTGTGATCACCTGAGGACTGACAACTTATGAGGCAGTAAACATTTTACCAGCAAAGTTAGTCTATATTGTTTCTTCTATTGATGCAAATGTTGATCATTAATTGCTATTGAAAGGGATTCCCTATCCGCATGCAACTCCTGTTCTACATATAAGCTGCAATTTAGCAGCACTATCTTAAAAAACTGCTGCTCACACTAAAAATTACCTAGTGATGGTGGTACCCGTCAGACTCCAGGAACCTTCTTAACTCAGGTCTAATGCAATTAAATCCTGTAGTATTTTGCTTGTCTGTTTTTGTAATAAATAGATACTTTAAAAATTGGAAAACCATATATTATTAGCCAAAATATTGTATCAATTTGTCATGCTATGGACATAAGAAAATGTATATCAGGGGTCTCCAAAGGGTAGTTCAGGAGCTACTGGTAGTGCGCCAGCACCCTGGAAGTGGCCCCTGAAGTGCAGCGTACTTAATTCAGGGGTTCTACTACTCATATTAAATAAGTTCCCTTTTAAGAAAGAAATCAAGATTTTCTTTTAGTGTATTAACCCAAAATGGGAAGTGCATATTTGATAGACAATCATATAGAAACTGAATACTGAGGTTTGTAAACATAAAGATTGAAAATCCAAAACATATTTAAGATGCTCTTTGAGTAATTGTTTACACAGTGTTGTGGAGATTTGTAGCTTTTAGTATTTTCTCTTTGCCAGCGGGCTCTTTCTGCTGCCGCTGTTTTGTCTTTAGGCATCTGGAGGCCTTTTATTACAATACAGCTTTTCCTGGCACTGCTACAGGTAATGGATCGGGGAGGTTGGTGCTCAATAACAATATTGAATTCTAAATATTGTTCAGCCAAAATATTGTATGAAACACACAGAATAAAACAATATCATGAAGGTAAGTATGCAAATATAATCATAGTTTTATTTATATTCTTGACTCCTCATGAATTTGTCTTGAAGTTTTATATCTTCAACATACGTAGATGTAGAGTTTTAAATTGTAAATCCATACTTACCCATATATGTACATTCTTGACATTGTATCAGTCAGTATTCTGGACATGCTATTTTGAAATCACTCAGTACTTTGCCATACATCTGGATAGCCACTACAAGTATTTTTGCAAGGTGTGGCCACTATTCTGATTGTCTCTGATGTGGTCACTACTGTAACAACTGTCAAAGCCATTAGTAGCTATGGGACTAATTTAATTGAAATAGCTTTCATTATAGAAAAGATTGGAGACCCCTGATATATATTGCATGTTTCGGTGATTGCATTGCACAGAATGCAATGGCACAAAAACTCAAATTTCACCGCTAACTGTGCAATATGGTACTACAATATCACAGCTTCCTGAGAAACATGGAATTCGTCGGCATAATCACAACTCCCAAACTTCTCAGCAGGACTTTACCATTGTCAGGGCTACTAGGATTATGTGGCATGGAGGATGAAATTATACAGCAAGGTTATGTAAATTATGCAGAAACAAAGCAAATTATGCAGCATATTCCCTGAAAAGATTATATTGATGCATTTGAGCTGGGGGCGTGGCCAAGCAGGCTGCGATGGCGGACGTGCCGAGCTAAGGCTCCGACATCGGGCACGAATCTCACCTGCCACGTCGCGCCTAGGCGGCTGAAACTGAACCTACAGCCATCGGAACGCCACGGGACATCGGCACTGGGCTCCCCACCGGCCAAACACCGTAAACAGAGAAAACGGGTCCCGGGCAGCAGCGGACCCAAAAACAAGATGGCGACCGCCGGACTCTGTAGCTAACGCCCGTCCCTGCGAGCCCCTCACCGGGCTTTGGCCCCCGCTGCGATGCTCTTAACGGGCAAAGACTCCACCGCTATGGCAAAGGTGAGGAGCGGGGAACTGTAGCCAGGCCTGCAGCAGACGCACACCGGCGCCCGCCAGTTGCTCCGACCCTTCCCCCACATCAGAAAACAGTGGGCGCGGGAGCACGACTGGCCATATAAAATAAAGAAGTGCTCCTGGGCACAAGCAGCTCACGCCGGCGCCCCTTTGGATGGCAGGGACCCCTCGACGAAGAGGCATTGCTGGGGGAGTACCTTGCACACCAAGCCCAGGCACGCCTGGAGTCAAAATGGCAGCCATCACGCGGTGGCAGTGATCCCGGGGCTGACGAGCAACCCCGTGGGTGGCGAGAGGCGCCTCAGCGACAACACCCAGGTCAAACCAGAACCCAGCTGCAGTTCAGCCAACGGTGGGTGACAGTGTGTGGGGGGGAGAACCAACACGAAGCACACGGAGGTTCGCGGGCGCTCTCCTGTCGTGCCACCCCTCTCCCCACATCAAGTGACAGTAAGCACAGGCAGGCAGGCACCCACACGACACAGGGAAGCACCATGGAGCAGGAGGGGCCCATGCCACTGCCCCGGTGAACAACAGGAGCCCCCCGAGAGGACGGTGCAGGCAGGGGATCGCCGCCCACACCGAGTCCAGGTACGCCAGAAGCTCCAATGATGGTCACCACATGGCATCGCTGATTCCTGGGTCTGACGCTTACACCCGGGGGTGACAGGAGGTGTCTCCGGGACTGCACGCTGACCGCGAAGAGGGCCCGCCACAGATCGGGCAGCGGGGGCGGTGGCCGCACAGGAAGCGAATGCGATACGTCATCTGGATCAGAGTCTTGCCGCACAGCAACCGTCCCATCTTGAGGCGGCGCACGGCTCCCCCGACCAACCAAACAACACTCAGCCCAACAACATGGGCAAGCAACGCGCCACTGCAAGCTCAGCGGCGTCTGTGGCAGCGCAAGACACCTCCACAGGCGCTAGACCACAACATAAAGATGCAAACTGACCCTCTCCGAAAAGATGGACAAAATACTGGCAGCCATTGAACATTCAAGGGTATCAATGGAGGAGAGGCTTGGCACCATATAAATCCGTATTTGTAAAGCGCAAACTACTCAACCTTACGGGTCTCAAGGCGCTGGGGGCCGTTGTGGAAATTAGGTGAGCTACTGCCCTGAGTCACATGGTGCTGAGCTGAGCTGCCGCCGGAGCCGGGGATCAAACCGGGAGCCCTGTGCTCCGAAGTCAGCTGCCCTGGCCGCTGCACCACACCACACCATAACCACAGACATCAACCTGCTCAGGGATGACCATCGCAAGCTAGCGGGCAAAGTGTCAGACGGCGGGAAAGTAATTGCTACCATGCAACCCTCAATCAAAACTCACCAAGAGACCCTGCAGACCCTACTAGGGCGCATGACAACCATGGAGGAACACATAGACGACCTCGAAGGCTGCTCAAGGCGATGCAACATCCGTGTCCTGGGACTCCCGGAGGGAGATGAAGGCATTGACCCCGTCGCATACATGGAGGAATGGACTAAGTCCATTACGCCGATCACAGCTGAAACAGCTTTTTTCCCCATCGAAAGGGCTCATAGTGTGCCTGCACGAAGATCCCCACCGGGAGCCCCTCCTTGCCTGATGCTGGGAACATTTCTACATTTCAGACACCGCGACGCGGTTCTCAGAGCAGCCAGACAGCACGACCCGATCCAGGTCGAGAACAAACAAATAATGCTCTTCCTGGACTACTTCCGGGTGGTGCAATGCCAAAGATCTTCGTTCCTTGATGTCAAACGTTGACTGCGACTAGAGGGAATACAATACTCTACTGTTCCCAGCCCGGCTTAAAATTATGCACGAGGGGTCCACCATATTTTTCACGGACACAGAGGAAGCCCACGACTGGGCGGAACAACACTGTCAGAAACATCCCAGTGCGAACGAGAAGATTGTCAGGCGTCCAAAGACACAGCGCGGCAACAGACGTCGCCCAAGACGACAAAGCAGAAGAGCCATCCCTGACATGAATGCCCAATCCATGGGATCACCAGATTTGGAACAAATCATAGCCGAACGTAGGAAGGCCCTGCAGGCCGCTGCAGAGCTCTGACCATCCTCACCCACTACAGACTCAGACAGAGGTCCGCACATATTCTTGTCAGGAGAGGAGGAGGGCAGTGAAGGGACGATATCATGAGTGGACTCAGTGACCCCGCCACTGGTCACACCACAAACTGCTGATACACTGATATGAATAGCAAACAGTAGATCATGTGCACAGGGCAACCCTGTAAGCCACACTACAATGTAATACGAGGTATGTGACAGAACGAGCTGCTCAGCTAGCGATAGCTTGTCTATTCTTAGGCCACCAGGCGTGAAATGATCCTACAAATGCCACCAGCGAGAGCCACCTCGTAGCTGCGCGCCGCCACCCCCATAATACTTCATAGTTCTCTTCGTACACTAGAATGAGTTTGGACGTATCGCCGGTTGTGATAGGTCCCCAGTATTGGGATTGTTCCCCACCCCGTTATTCTCCCACACAAAGTCATACTGTACACGCACACGTGCACAGATGAGGTGCTACAGCCATACCTGGGCTGCGGGATCAGACTAAACCAGGGATGTGGTTCACGATTCGGCACCGCGCCTAGTCATACTACCTCCCCCGGACCCTTCCCACCACTACATGGCACATAAGGGAAGCATCACCATCCTCACCCTGAACGTGCGAGGTATGCACACGGCATGCAAGCGATATGCAGTATATGCATACATAAAGCGGCAGAATGCACAGATCGCACTGCTGCAAGAAACCCACTTAGTAGTGGGTGAATTTGAAAATTGTGGAAGCGCTGGCGCGGGATATTCTGTGCCACAACATATTCGGCCTATGCGCGGAGGACCCTTA
The DNA here is from genome assembly GCA_963921515.1 of Calotriton arnoldi. Classification (NCBI taxonomy): domain Eukaryota; kingdom Metazoa; phylum Chordata; class Amphibia; order Caudata; family Salamandridae; genus Calotriton; species Calotriton arnoldi. The sequence continues at coordinate 5,471 of CAWUFW010025433.1, forward strand.
TTTGGCTATGCCCAGGGATTCCATTCCAGAAGTTATCCAGAACAATAGACACAGAGGGCCGTTATGCTCTACTGCACGGGCTTTTAGATGGTCAACCGGTAGTCCTGGAAAGTATCTATGCAACAAACACAGACCAGGGAAAATTGTGGGACCCACTCTCGCACCCATTAAGCTTATATACCCAGGCCCCATGGATACTGGGAGGAGACTATAATTGCATGCAAAATACCTTCCTAGACAGATCTTACCCACCGCACCCAGCCTCCTCATTAATAGCACAGGCCAAACGCTTCACAGCATGGGCAACGCACTGGGCTCTGACTGATGCATGGCGCTCCAAATATCCGGACCTACGACTCTAATTCCACTCGATCCCGCACGATCTCAGGGTCCGCTTGGACTGTTTCCTCTGCTCCTCCCCCTTTCTGCCCAAGATACATGAGACCGAATACCTGGGTAGGGTCCTGACAAACCATGATGCCTACACGATCACCTTGACGTGGCGGCCACCCAGGCCCCCGGTCCCCACTTGGCACCTGCCCAAAGAATGCCTAGACGATCCAGTGTTTAGAAAAACACAAGCAACACATATACGAAATTATTTCAGCAAGAACGCGCACACAGCGACCACCCGCGCAATGGAATGGAACGCATTCAAAGTAGTAATCAGAGGCACATGCATACAACACATCTCAGGGGTACGCAACCCTAGAACGAAGTATAGTCGTAAAGGAGCACGCACTGGCCACATTAACGCACGCATCCGATAGAGGAGATGCCACACCGACCCAAGTAGCAGAAGCTAAAACCGCATATGCAGAGGCACTAGCAGACCTCTGTAGGTATAATTTTAGAGCACACGCAGCTAAGGCACACAAGGAAAGTAACAGGGCAGGCGCACTGCTGGCTTGGCTTGTGAAACAAGATGCTACCCTCCCACCGATCACTGTGATACGCAGTGCAGCTGGTACCCTGGAACATTCGCAAACCTTCATCCTAGAAGTCTTTCAGCAACACTACACACAACTATATGCTGCCCCCGCCACAGTAGACTCTGAACCACTCTACCGATTCTTAAAGAGACTCCCCTTACCCCGTATAACGCAGAATGATCGGCGCACACTAGACAAAAAAATAATCGCAACAGATGTCACGCACGCACTACAGGCGCTGGCTACATGCAAAGCACCCGGCATGGACGGCCTCCCGCTAGAGTTCTTTCATGCCTTCTCCACACAACTGGTTCCTCAGCTGGTAAAACTATACCAGTCGGCTTTAGGTGAGGGAGAGCTACCGCAATCCATGCGTGAATCAGTAATAGTTTCCTTTCCTAAACCGGACGGGGACCCCCACCATGTAGGATCATACCGACCTATAGCCTGTTACCAGCAGACTATACAATCTTCAGGAAGCTATTGGCGGATAGGTGCTCCACAATCCTCCCAACACTGATACATCCGGACCAGTGTGGGTTTGTGCCGGGGAGAAACACCTCCTACAACATTAGACGCCTGTTCCATGTTCAGGATCAGGTTCGTAATCATTTCCCACACGCGGCGTGCCTGGTCCTGGACCTGGAGAATGCCTTCGATACCCTGTGTTGGCCCTACCTCCTTCGGGTCCTACAGCAGATGGGAGTGGGAACCCGCCTGCTTGCATACACTAAGCTCATATACGCTAGACCGACTTCCAGAGTGAAGCTGGGGCCCTACTTGTCGCCATCATTTCCAATACTCAGGGGCACCAGACAAGGCTGCCCGCTCTCCCCCCTGCTCTTTGCGATGGCAATGGAGCCACTTGCGATCCGCATTCACAGGGAGGGAGAGAACTGGGGCATTCCAATCACAGATACGGTCCACGTGGTGTCATTATCCGTCACATCACATTGGACCTCACCCCTATACTTAACACCCTACGAGACTTCGAAATGGTGGCGGGTCTAAAGGTCAACTGGACTAAGTCCACAGTATACCCGCTCTCAGGCAGTCTCCCTCCCCAGCAACTGCAAATGGGTGGAAACCACATATCATGGAGCGCCCAAGCAGTTTGATATTTAGGAGTACGGTTGTACCACACGCCACAGGACAAGTACGAGGGAAACCATCGTATGGCACTAGCTGGGATTCGGTCCTCCGTGAATTTCTGGAAGGATCTTCCACTGGCTCCCATAGGGAAAATTGCAGTGGCCAAGATGATACTGGTCCTGCGACTGCTATATTACTTCACCAATCTCCCAGTGGTCCCGCTCCCCTTCTTTCAAGAACTGGATGCCCTCCTTATTACCCTTATCTGGGGAACAGGACGCAGATGAATAGCCCTCACCAAACTACAGCTACCTATGGATCAGGGGGGTCTGGGTGCTCCCTCCTTTGAGGCATACTTCCTGGCAGCTCAGCTGCAATGGGTGTCGTGGTGGACCGCAGGTCGCGCAATGGGGGAAACCTACACAATTGCGGGACCTGTTGCAGTCCCAACTATGCATCGTATGCTGCTACCGGGTGCCGAGCCTATCCAGGATTGCCCACTCCAGATAGCAGTGGCGCAAGCATGTTTGAAACGTATTCATAAAATGAACCACACAGCCCCTATGTATTCCCCTATACAACCACTGGTGGGATTTCCCAAAGGCCGAACTCACTACACAGAGAGCGCACTACGCACGTGGACTGAGCAATCAATCACAGAAGCGGGCGCCCTGTTTGTGAACGGAGAACTGCAGACGTTTCCAGAACTCGCAGCCGATACAGACCTCCCAAATTGCCAATTTCTCACACATAGGCAGCTACTAGAAGAATGTCACCAAATGTGGCACACAATAGACACGGAACCGCCCTCGCACCCACTCTTGCATACAATCCTGCAGATGGGTCCTGGGAGACACTTAGTGACATGGCTGTACAAAGCGGTGCGGGCGCTGGGCGCGACCACCCTTACCCCTCTCCGGGAAAAATGGGAAGCAGAGTTACAAAGGCCCCTCCACGACAAAGAATGGGAACACGCACTCGAGTTCCCTAAAAAGGTATCCCGCAACGACCGCTTCAAAAACATACAATATCACATACCGCACCGCGCATATCTGACCCCCGAAATGCTCCAACGCTATTACCCAAACACACACTTCACCTGCCCTAGATGCCCGGAACCCGGTGCTTCCTTCCTCCATATGTTTTGGGATTGCCCGGCACTCCGCACATACTGGACCACGATACATGCCACCCTACTAGAGGTAACAGGGCTTACAGATCTTAACAGGTGGGAGGCCTGTGCGCTGGGCATAGCCAGGCGTCAAAAGCACCAAAAAGTGGAGACACATTTCATCTACCTAGCGATCCTATTAGCAAAGAGATGCATAGCAATGCATTGGAGAGCACCGGGAGGGCCATCGCTTGCGGCTTGGAGGGGAGCGGTTAACAAGTGGGGAGCCTCGGAAGAGGTGGAACTTAGGTCTGAAGAAATTCGAGGCATTTGCAAACACCACATTTCCATGCATTGGGCGACACTACTCCACACCTTCAAACAGGAAGCAGTAGATGAGCCACCTGCACACACCACCCCGCCCCCTACAGAGGAGGTGCGTCGGGAGGGCGTACAGCACACCCCCCGAAAATTGATATTTAGAAAGGCGCGGCCCCAAACTGAACACGAATAATAGCCAGCACATCCCACGCAGACACTCCCACCCCACCCCACACCATGATCCACGCAGCCTAACGACTGACACCGATCAGATGGCCCACTGGCCCTCACTACAATGTGATATTTCCTATACAGTGAATCCCAGTTCTTGTTACCCATGTTAAAGAGTTATGTTTCCCACTAAAAAATACACAATAAGCGGTGTTCTCCAACACCCGCACCGCAGGTCAGCACAAGAACAAAGGTACGTCATATGACATATGTTCTCACGAGCCGTATTAGCATGCTTTCCCCAGAAACGAGGATGTTTGGTATGTTACAACTCACGTCAATACCTGATGTTGTTGTACTGTATACTTCCAATGATCTTCCACGATATATGTACCTTGCACAACAACGAAATGCTAATAAAAAGATTTTACAAAAAAAAGAAATTGATGCATTTGAGCTAGAATGAGTATTTCATGTGAAATCTGCAAATTATTTAATTATGCAAAAAGGTCAGTGGCAAATGTGGTGAATCCATAATTATGTGGTAAATGCTGCTTTCAGGGACTTGTATACAACCACTATCATGCACCATTTTCTGTTGTTTTATCAACAGTTTATTAATGAACAGTAAACAAAACCAAAAGATCTGCCTTTAAATAAGAGCCCATTTATAGCTGCACTTTGAAGGAAACAGCTTTGTCATGCTAACCACTGCAAAATACACATGGCATTACTAGTAACTTGGGTAAATCTGAATTTGTCACTTTTGCTCTTCACTTTCGTGTTTGCTAAAAAAAGTCGTAAAGTTACTCTGACCAGGGGAGTTGTAACAGAAGCGCTTTCGCTCACTTTTAGCTTAACTGCACTAGAGTTTGCATTTTATTCTTGAGAAGGAAGGAGGAGATTCGCACACTCCGAACTACCGCCGCGGTCAGAGGTCTAGTTTCTAGGCCATAATCAGATTCCTGCACTTCATATAAAGCGGGCCAGTGCACGAACGCAATGCTGGTGTGCCTAAGGCAAGCCTCTCTGCGCCTGTCCGCTCTCAGCCCACGCTCAGCACTAACCATGCTGTCCATTCCTCTAAGATCAGTCAGCTTTTCATTTACACCTCGGGTGAGCTTCATTCCCTTTGGCTGAAGCCACTCTGTCCAGGTAGGTCTGACTCACCTGACAAGCCCTTAGCTTTTACCTGCCACCTCTACAAGCAGTGATACATCTTTTATAGCCACACTTCTGCACTTTTGTTGCCCCCAAAAACCTAATAAGGGGCTGGGATCCGCACACTACTCTGTAACATATACTCTTTACTTAAAAACGCTCAACACATCCATGACATAATAAAGTGCCTCATTTATGATGGCCCTTGCAGCACTTTTGCGCCGCCAGAGCGTCACATTTTACGGTCGGGCTGCAATGTGCCGCAGCATATTTGCAAGGCCACGCAAAGCCACTTTACGCAGCTTTCCATGGCCTTGTAAATATGTGCCCCTTTCACGCAGAACACTGCGTGAAAGGGGCGTTCGAAGGGTGTTGCTGTGGCTGTTCCCATGCAACACTCATGGAATGTGAAGCATTCCCAGATTTACTAGGAATCGTAAACCTGGGAATGCATCAGATTCTAAAGCCACCTCCGGGGTGGTGTTAGGGAGGCTCAACGAGAAGAAATGTTTTCATTTCTCCTTGTTTTTTCCTCTTTCTATGTGTGCCACTTTCTGCAGCATGCATAGAAAGAGGAAATTGCCTCAAATTATTGATTTTGTGCATGAAGGTGTCCCTTCCTGCACAAAATCAATCAGCCCCGCAATGCAGGCACCCTCGCACCATGGCGCAAGGGTGCCTGCGTTAGCACATGGCAACCCATTGTGCACTAGCGCAGGAGAAAAGGACAAGAATGCACCGGATCGCATAGATACAACGCATTCCTGCACTTTTCTTTTGATGCAGGGCAGCGCTGCAAGATTCCTTGCAGCGCTGCACTGCGCCAAAACCTCACAAATGAGGCCAGTAGTGAGGATAAAGTTGCTATATTCTTCCTCACTGAAACATGGATGTCAGACAGCTCAGCACTGGATGTCACAACTGCCATTCCAGCTGGGTATTCTATGTTACATTGCGACAGAGTAGGCAAAGGAGGGGGTGGCATTGCAATTGTATACAGATACACCTATAATTGTTCCATTTTTGACTCAAAGGAGCTTCAGGGGACCGAATCAATGGGTTTCTGTATCACACTTTCTGCAGACATAGCCATGGCTGGAGTGTTGGTATATCGTTCCCTCGGTCCTGCAAGAGAATTTCTTTCTTCCCTAGATGAACATCTTTCTAAATACATGTTAAAACACTCTAACTTTATGATTTTAGATCTCAACCTACACATGGCCTCATCCTCTGACCCTAACGGGAAACTTCTTTTAGATAACAGGTCCTAATGGGACATGCAACATTTCGTGACCCAAACCACCCATGTAGCAGATCATACACTAGACACCATTTTCTCTAATGGCCTAGTCCTGGCCCGACCGAGCTCTCATTTATTTTACTTGTAAATTGGACTATGGCCACCGCTGAAAAGAACCTGCTCCTGTGCTTCGCTCACACATTTGGGCACAGTCACTCTCATGGAGTTGAGCAGACCCCTGAGTGAAGACCCCCCTGTGTATGAGTGAGGACATTGATGAGGATGCCCAGGCGGTTAATGCCTGGCTTTCTCAGATGGCTGACACCATTGCCCCTGTCAAATTCATAGATGCCACATGGGTGGCCAAATGTCAATCCGCGCCCTAGTTCAATGAGGAGGTCAAAGAGCTTTGCAAACTATGTAAAAGACTCAAAAGAAGTGGGAGGCATCATTATCTTCCCAAGGACAAATTATTCTATAAGAATGCCTTAAAGAAATACCACCAAGCAGTTAGGAAAACACAATCAGACTTCCTCACAGCTCAAATTGACACCGCCCATAACAAACCGGATAAGCTATTCAAAATTGTTAAAACATTTACACACCCAGATGCCCTACTTCAACTGATCGATGCCCTTGCTCAGGCTGTGTACCTAACATTCAGATTTATTTGATTCTAAAATGAAAACAATCATTGATTCCCTTCAGTTGCCACACGCAGACTCTGTAGGCAACAACGAGCCTAGAGTACGACAGGAAATCCTCACCTTCTCTCACTGGCCCCTCCTTGTAAGACCTTGCCCCAATTTCAATGGAGGAATCTGCTCAGACCCTGAATATGTGCAAATCTGAGTCTCCAGACAATCCATGTCCCCCCACATTCTCGTTTCCAACTGCGCAGCAATAAACCCCACCCTAAATCAACTGCTAAACATATCTCTACAGATGGCCATTGCTCCTAGTTGTTGGAAACAAGCAAAATTAATTCCTCGACTAAAAGGCCATCAGCTGACAAATCCAATTTGTCCAACTTCAGAGCTATTTTTTTGCGGCCCGCTTTTGCCAAGATACTGGAGAAATGTATAAACTGGTAACTTTCTGACTTTTTAGAGAGGAATAAACTGCTACACCCCTCCCACTCAGGCTTTCGCCCTAGATTCAGCACCCAGACCACTCTGCTGTAGGTTGCTGACACACTTAAGCTGGTGGTGGATCAGGGAATCAGGTGGGCCTGATTCTCCTTGATCAATATGCAGCTTTTGACAATGAGTCACACCCTATATTACTACAGCGCCTAGGCGACATCGGTGTGAGTGGCCTCGTAATGTCCTACCTCCGTTCCTTCCTTGGAGACAGAGAGAAATCTGTATAGATGGACACATTTACTTCAGAATCGAAGTTTCTGGGTTTTGGGGTACCCCAAGATTCTGCACTGAGTCCTACATTCTTCAGTGTGCATATGACTCCTTTGGCGACCCATGTTGAGTGCTATGGTGTACAAATAGTTTTGTACGCCAACGATACACAATTACTCCTCGCCCTAAATAAAAAAGCCCCAAATGCGCTGAGCAATTTCAAGGCCTGCATTTCTGCAGTGTTTCACTGGATGCACACCAGCAACCTGCAACGCAATGCCAGTAAAAACCAAAATATTGCTCTTCAAGATCCCTCCTCCCCCCCGACTGGAACAATAACATTTGACCCAATGGGGTCCTGCCTCCCCCAGCCCCTGCTGTGGTGACCTGCAATTTGGGAGTGAAATTTGAGAACTCAGCCACCTTTGCCCCCCAGGTAGCGAGTATTGTTGTCTGCTGTTTCGGACTACCAAGAAGCTTTAAAACGTTCCTCTACCTTCTCCCTATTCTGTAGCAGAAAATAGTGATCCATGCCCTGATCACCTCTAGGCTAGATTACACTATTTCCCTTTATTTGGGCCTACCGGCTTATCTCCTGAGAAGATTGCATTTGGTGCAGGATGCCGCAGCGCGACTTCTGCTGAGACTGCCTAGGAGGACTCACATCCAACCTCACCTGAAAGATCTTCACTGGCTTCCCATCAAGGAGCGGGTGAGGTTTAAAGGACTTGTCATGACAGACAAAGCCTTCTATCACTCTGGTCCTCAATATCGTCCAAAAGGATTATCCACTATCATCCACCTTGATCACTCCGTTCTTCTGGTGGTGATTCCCAAATTTAGAAGGAACAGGTGGAGCGGCAGCTTTTATTCCTACCTGACTGCTAAAGATTGGAATGACCTCCCACAGCAGCTTCCGGCCACACAGGGCATCTTGGACTTCAAGCTCCTGCCCAAAACCTGGCTTTTTGGTTTTGCATTCTAAACTCCATGACACTTAGGATCAGTGCTTACACTCAATGAGTAGCTGTTGCCCTCTACAGATCTCTAGATAGATAGATAGTATATGGTCCTACATTGCCTTCTCTGGGTTCCGGTGACATTTACAAACCATTCGCCCTTGAGCCTCCTGGTTTTGAATTTTCCCAGAACCCCTTGATGGCAATATTAATCCATATTATCGCTCAAAACATTTTGCCTGGGGTTTGCTTATTTTTCTAATGCAAACCCGACGCAAAATGTTCAGGTGGGATTTATTCTCCAACGCAAATAATGTTTTGTGTTCGATAGTAACACAAAGTTGTGCCTTGCATTACTTTGTGTCAAGGGAGTATTTCAAGGGTGGTGCATAGGCATTCCCATGCAACCACCAATGGGTTTTGACACAAATCCCAATCTACAAATAATCGTAAACAGGGATTTGCAGCAAAATCCTATGCCTCCTCTAGGCAGGCACAAGGAGAAGGAATGTTTTCATTTTTCCTAATTTTTAACTGCATGTGTGCTGCATTGTACAGCACACATGCAAAGTGAGAAATGCCTTAAAGCATAGGTTTTGTGCTGGAAGGTACCACTTCCAGTCAACCTATGCTCCAGACAACACAGACAGTGGTACAAGGGTGTCTGCATTGGGGCATGGCTGCCTATAGTGTGCCAGTACAGGGAGAGAGCAGAACAGTATCATATCATAGAAGATATGTTGGTGTTCTGCTTTCTCCCTTCCACTCAACACACTGCAATGCATCAATTTTACTTGCAGCCCTGTCCTTTGTGACTTCTTAATAAATCGGGTCCTGTGTGTTTATATACAGTTATAATAATATATATATTAGGCCTAGGTAAAACCTGTGTAATTTCATTTGCAGGAATTACATGAAATTTCCAAAAAGTTACACATCATTATCTGAAATGCTGGTCAGCCATCAACATGAAATATGTCATGGCATCCATTGTGGATGTGAGGACATATTTCATGCTGAACAACATGTTATGCAAACAGCTGCTTGTTTTCGCTTTGTTCACATTCTTCCTGTGCTCCTGTGATAGGATTTTTATCCAAGAGACATTTCAGTTACATGACATGGCATAATGATGTAACCTGTATCATTCCACGTAACAAGAGAATGGTGTAATCCAGCAAATTTTCCCCGAGATTACACATTTCTCCTAGGCTTAGCAGATATGTATTTGTTTTCATAACGGCTACTAATGGATGCATACTAATGTGAACCACTACAACATTAAAAAAAAACAATATATTGACCATAGTGGAAAAAAAATGAAGCTCACAAACCAATGTATTGTTTATACAACTTTGCATTTTGGGCTTATTTAGCATTTCAAGACCCTCCAACAGCTCCTATTTATCTCATTTGGAGAATTAACTTTAGATGTACTGAGCTTGCCTTGTGGTCTTGCATTTAACTTAGAAGATACTGGGGCATATTTACAAGGAGTTAACGCCACCAGAACATCACTTTTTACAACATTCTGGTGGTGTTAACTCCTTTGCCTTATTTACAAGGCGGTGTTAAGCCACTTAGCGTGGCTTACTGCCACCTTGTAAATAATGCCCCTATTCAAGCAGCACTTAGCATGAAAGGGGTATGCAATGGGTGTTGAAGTGGGCATTCCGCCGCAACACCCATTGCTTTTTGACGCTGCCCCATATTTACAAGGTATGGGGCAGTGGCAAAAAATCCACCAGAGAATACCTGTTATAAAACAAGCTATACGAGGAGAAATTATCAATTTCTTCTTGTATTTTGCTCTTTCCACATGTGCTGCAGTCTGCACCACATATAGTTAGAGCAAATCGTCTGTGAAGATTGTTTGTGTGCAGGAAGGTGTCCCTTCCTGCACATAAACAATTGCCCAGCCACAGCCCGTGCAGGTAAGAGCAGTGGGTCCCAGTGGGGGAGGGATTTTGACAGACGATGACGAGGAAAAATTAATTAATAATTTAATTTTACCTCTTCATCGTCCGTTGAAATCCCCCCCACCGGGCCCCACCGCTCTTACCTGCACGGGCCGTGGCTGTAATTGCCCCTGCAGCACAAACACCCTAGCGAAATGGCGCTAGGGGGCCTGCACTGGTGCTAAGCAGCTTTTTTAGCGACAGCGCAAGGGGTAGCGCAGGGGTGCACTGCATTCTTGAAAATACGGCGCATCCCTGCATTTTGAAAGCAGGGCGCGGCGTTACCAATTTTGGCCAAACGCTGCGCTCCGCCAGTTTCTTGTGAATATGTCCCCCTGTGATTAGTTGGTTGAAAAATATGAAAGAAAATAGTAAACATTCTGGAGTGACATATGCTCCAAGCATGCATAAGCAAATAGGTCACTTCTAAGTGCTATGCCTCAGCTTGGTATTGCTTCGGTGATACTACTGGGGTCAGAATATATACTTTAGGAAGCCAAACAGGGATGCGATTTTATGTGATGTGATTTTAGTATTGGGAAATCAGAACATTAATGTACTGGAAACAGGGCACATTTTGGTGAGAGAGGACAAATGTGTTTACTTTAATTGTAATGCATGTGGAATTAGAAAAACATAAATCAAGCCTACATTACAAGCAGTTATTCCCACGGTTGGGATATTAGCTGCATTATCGATAACACATGTTGGTGCTTCTGAAAACATTGGGAAATACATCACACACTTTAAAATATTATTTTACTCTGTACAAAAGCTCACTTTAAATATACATTCTTGAGATGATTCGAATTTAGAAAATCACTTCTTTGTTGTCAACAAATAATTTATGGTTTAAATCTTTTATTAGCATTTTCAAAAATACCAAGCGAATACAGCAGTAAGTGTTGGTCTTTGGGGGCATACAGCCATCTAGAAGTGAACCATACTTAGTGCCTTGCTGCGAATGATACATAAACAACACCAAAGAAAAGAGGATAAAAAAACAAAGGGAAAAACCCCCGCAAGAGAATCTCCTCCCAACTCCCCCCATCCCCACTCACCCATATGCGATATCTGCACCAATGTGTGTATAGAAATGCGATCATTCTCTGTGGGTCTCTCCGGCCCAGGGACATCCGAAAGGCGTAAGAGTCTAAGATACTTGGGCACGTCAACTCATGGAATTCCTGTGACAATAGCGACACGTAAGGGTCCCATACTTCCTGAAATTAGTCCCCTTTCCCTGCCAGTGTCATGGAGATCTTCTCCATTCCCAAAATATGCCAGATCCTGTGTAGCCAGTTTGTGTGTGTGGGGATAGTCGCTGTGCCCCAGTGGGCCAGGATGGCCTGGGCTGCCGCTCCCAGCGCCATTCCAATCTGTCGGCCACGGGTGGATTTCCGAGGGTATGTTAATGGGTTTGGGAGGCCCAGCAGCACGTAGGTTGAAAATCATGGGAGCTGTGTGTCCAGATGTCTGTCTATATCATCAATGACCTGTGTCCAATATTGCTGAATCTGCGGGCAATCCCACAGTATATGTGTTAGAGACCCCTTATTTCCGCAGCCCCGCCAGCAGCTCTCACTATGCGAAGGTTTGATTTTATTTATCCTGACTGGTGTGTAGTACCACTGTGATGTGATCTTAGTGAGTGTCTCTGTAAGGGCCATACTACGAGCTGTGTGGCGGGCCCTGTAGGCTATGCCCTCCCAGTCTTTTGCGCTCAGGGATCGCCCCAGTTCCTCCTCCCTTTCTTGCCCACCCAGGGTGGAAAGTGTGAATCTGGGTTTGAAGCAAGATTGTATATAACTCTGAAATCATGCCTTTATCAGACGATTTGGCCAAGAGCCACCTTTCATACTGAGTCAAGCGACGCTGCGCCTTGGCGCGATTGGAGGGGTGCATGATCCAATGTCTTAATTGAAGATAGTGAAATCGTTCCGAATCCGGGAGCCCGAAGTCTTCTCGTAGTTGGGGGAATGAGAGTAGGCCCTCTGAATCAAATAAATGGCCCATGGATCGGCATTCCGATGCTCTCCAGATTGTAAAATCCGCTGCTGTAAATCCGGGGTGAAGTAAGGGTTCTCGAAAAGGGGAGTCAGCGGAGATGGATAGGTAGTCAGACCCATTCTAATGCTAACACTATCCCAAGCCGTCATCGTTATTCGAGTTATTGGGGACAGGTACAGGCTTCTTGGCCTGTGTGCTTTGGAGAGAAATGGAATCTTCCAGAGGACCGTGGCCGCCACCGCTCTATCCTGGAAAAGCCAGTGCTTCTCAGACTCCGGGCGACTCCATTCCACCAGATATCGCAGTTGCGCCGCCTTAAAAAAGAGTTATATATCCGGGATTCCCAGCCCTCCAGCTTCGGGGAGAGATAGCTGAGGGAGCGCTTCATACGCGGCTTCCGTCCCTGCCAAATGAAATGCGCAGGTTCTGATTGGAGTTTAGCGATCGTACCCCGTGGGGGCGAGAGGGGCATGGTCTGGAAGAGATATAATATCTTGGGAAGGGCCTTCATCTTGGAAGCCACTATCCGACCCAGCCAAGAGATTCGAAGGTGTTTCCACCTCCCCAGGTCACTTTGTATTTGTCAAAGAAGTGCCCCGTAGTTGCTGTCTATTGTCGCTTGAATCATGCTGGCTAGGTGGATCCCCAGATACGGAATAGTCTCTGAGGTCCACAGCACCGGGAACTGGGACGCAAGGAGGTTCACTGTACCCTGAGGCACCGAGAGGTTAAGTGCTTGAGATTTATTGATGTTGATTTGGAACCCCGAGACTGCCCCTAAAGCCTTCAGCTCCCCCATAAAGGCCGGTAGAGAAATAATCGGGTTTGCCAGGCATGCCAGGACGTCGTCGGCATAGAGACTGATGGAATGCCTATCTCCAGCGAATGGAACGCCGGCGATATCCGGATGATCTCAGATCCTCTGGGCCATGGGCTCCATATACAGAGCGAATAATAAGGGCGAGAGCGGGCAGCCCTGACGAGTGCCTCTGTGTATGGAGAAGGGGGTTGAGGTAAAGCCATTGATCGGGACTGACGCGGTAGGGGCTTGGTAGCAACTTAGGATTCGGGTTCTGCATCTGTCCCCGAACCCGAAGTGAGCCAGTACCTGGTTGAGGTACGGCCAGTGGACCCGGTCGAACGCCTTCTCGGCGTCGACCTCTAAGAGCATATATTCCCCCTGGAACCTGTTTGCCTTGTCAATGATATGCAGCGCTCTCTTAGTATTACTGCTGGCCTGCCTATGAGGAACAAAGCCTGCTTGGTCCGGGTCCACTATTAAGGGGAGACAAGTGTTGATTCTGTGGGCTATTATACTCATATATAATTTAAGGTCAATGTTTAAGAGGGAAATAGGCCGATAAGAGCTGCAGCATTGTATGTCCTTTCGGGGCTTAGGGAGAACTATGATAGAGGCTGTAAGCATGTCAGGCGGGATCGACCTGGGCTCTGAAAAGGAATTATAGAGTTTTGTGAGGACAGGGGATAGAGTGGAGCAAAAGGATTTGTAAAAGGCGCTGAGATCCCATCTGGGCCTGGCGACTTCGCGAGTCTAAGGCGCGCTATCGCCAAAATGACCTCCTCGATGCAAATGTCCTCGTCGAGGGACTCTGCCTGATCTGGGGTAAGAGTTGAGGTCTTGGCCCCCTTGAGATATTGGGATCCGGCCACTGCGTTTAGGCGTTGGGAGTCATGTAGGTGCTCGTAAAAGCCCTTGAAGGCGTTCGCTATGTCTGGGCCTTCAGTGACCAGGTTCCCTGCGGAGGAATAAATCTCAGAGATTCCCTGTTCTTGTCTTTTAGCCCGGAGGGTATTAGCCAGGCACCGGCCGCACTTGTCTCCCCCAATATAATATGAGTGCCGTAAGCGGAGAGCTGAGTATTCTGCCCTGTCTGTGTCTAATGCTGCTAGTTGTGCGCGCATGTTGGTTAGTTGGCGCCAGACTCGTGGAGCTCCCGTGCGCTGGTGTATGCGTTCAAGTTCCCTGGTTCGCCCAGTGAGGTCCTCTCTCTTTGTCCTACGCAACTTATTATCTGCTGAGGAAATAGCAATGAATACCCCTCTAATGACAGCCTTGAGTGCTCCCTATAGTGTCGCGGGTGATGTTTCGGGGGTATCGTTATGTGTAAGATAGTCTTAAAGTGCGTACTGGATTTGGTTTTTAACCTCCTTGCGGAGTAGCATCGAGTCTCGTAACAGCCAGGACCTGTGGGGGAGAGCAGTCGGGGGGAGAGAAAGTGAGAGTGTGACCGCCCCGTGGTCGGACAGCGCAGCTGTATGTATTTCAACATCTTGTGTGAGTGGAAGAATTTCCCGGGTACTCAAAAAATAGTCCAGCCTGGCATATGTTTTATGGGCATTGGAATAGTACGCGAATACTTTGGACTGTGGGTGTTTAGCCCTCCATAAATCCACCACCCCCAGCTGCCACAGTCGCGCCCGGCCCTCCGTGGACAACGCTCCAGACCGGCCGTACCTCTGTGCTGATCTGTCCATCGAGTTGTCGAATACCAGATTAAGGTCCCCTCCCAGTAGTACTAGTTGGTCCCCAGAACCCAGTGCTCTCTCCAGTGCCCCATGTAGGAACCCTTCTTGTTTCTCAATGGGAGCATAAATTGTACCTATCGCAAGCGACCTCCCTGCGATGGAGAACCTGTATATTAACAGGCGCCCCCTGATTTCTTCTATCTTCTGCTCAATCACCCCTCGAATGGACTTGGCCACCAGGATTGCCACTCCTGCCAATTTAGAGGGGGCAGACAAAAGAATTGCTGCGGGAAGGCCCTAGAATTCAGTCTGTGACAGTCCCCATAGAGGAGGTGGGTTTCTTGTAGCAGGCATATATCTGCCCGAGAGGACTCAAGGTGGTTAAGTATTGCCCGCCTTTGGATCGGGTTGTTGAGCCCACGCACATTGAGTGTTAAAATGTGAAGAGTGCTTCCTGTCATATGGGCAACGAACCTGTGTCTGCTCCATCCAACCCCAACCCTCTACCTCCCCCCCCGAGAACCCAGGAAACTATGCGGTGCATGGTATCAGCACAGTGTAAAAAATAGCACTGCCCCTGTGCGGGTGAGTGTAGGCCCCAACAAATTCCCCTTCCGAATTAACAAACAACAACAATAGGAAAAAATAGAAATACACTCTTTCGTCTAATCCTGTGGAATATTGAAACCCCATGGTAAGTCCAAAGGGGTGATGTAATGTGATCAGCGGCTCGACTCCCCCCGCCGGCCGCCCCTCCCTTATCTATACATTATGCAGAAGTTGGGTCCAGGTTCAAGGGGAAACAGTTTTAGCTAATGTGGAAGGGACTGCTTCCAAAGCTGCCTGCCGGCCCTTAGCGATCTCCTCCGGGTTTGGCTTTGCTAAGGCGTGGCGTCGTCCCACTCTCTGCCAGCCGTTTTTCTTCGCTCTTTGTGAGGAGGGTGGTGTGTCCCCCGGGCACTGCTCCTCCGGAGGATCTATTCCCAGTACGCGGCAAGTCTCTGCGAGTGAGCGTAGTTGGAGGAGTTTTCCCTCCCAGCGGAAAATTAAGCGGAAGGGATGGCCCCAGGAGAAGGAAATGCCCAGGCTGCGGAGTTGTCCTGTCGCCGGGTGGAACGATAGGCGTTTCTTCAGGGTGAGAGCCGTGAGGTCCTGAAAAAGGGTGGGGGACTGGCCTTTGAAGACAATAGGGTGCGAACTGCGTGCCTTCTTCAGAATCTCCTCTTTAACTTGAAAGTCATGCACGCAGACTAGTATGTCCGGAGGGCTGGAAATGTTCTGCCTGGGGAGGCCCACCCAGTGTGCTCTGTCCAGTTGAATCGGAGATTGCGGAGGGCCCCCCAAAATGTGGTGGAAAAGATCTCGGACAAAACCGAAAATGTCATCCCCCTCTGCCCCGGACGCCACTCCCCTAATGCGCACATTGTTCCTCCGGGAGTGATTTTCTAAGTCTTCTAGATGTGCCTGCATGTCGATGTGCTGCTCCCGGAGTCGGATAACCACCTGTTGAAGGGACTCTGTCTCCTCATCGCGGCCCGCTTCCTTTTCCTCCAAATCCGCCACGCGTTCCCCCAAGGCGTCTACATCTCTCCGGGTCTCCTTGATCTCCTGGGCGAATTCACTTTTTAGAGAGTGGAGTTCATCTCGGAGGGAGGTAAACAATGCCTCCATAAACAACCGTGTCACTGGTTTTTCCGTGGTGTGATCTGGTTGGGACCCTGTCCCGCCCAACAGTGTGGCTGCGTCCTCTGACGTGGGCCCCCCGGTGCAAGAGAGGAGGTCTTTAATCGAGCGGTCTTTTTTGGGGCACCCGGCCGCCATTGTAAATGGATCAGCTTTGCCAGTCGCCCAGGGTCTTATGGTTTGTCGTGCGTCTTCACGTGCTGTCCGGCTGCTGTCCCAGAACTTGCCCGGCTAATCAAGATGCGCCAGAGGACTGCTCTCAATTCGGGCAGCCATGCGCCCTGCACTTGTGCCCCTACTGTAGTAGCCCCAAGGTTGGCAGATGCGTGAGAAAGGGCCTTCGTGGCAGCACCCAAGGCCGTAGCTCGCTGCCTCCCCCGGTGTCTCTGGATCCCTGGCATGTAGTAGCCGTGGAAGCCGTCGGGCTTCGCGGTGCGCTCCT
The DNA here is from genome assembly GCA_963921515.1 of Calotriton arnoldi. Classification (NCBI taxonomy): domain Eukaryota; kingdom Metazoa; phylum Chordata; class Amphibia; order Caudata; family Salamandridae; genus Calotriton; species Calotriton arnoldi. Next base: position 22,393 of record CAWUFW010025433.1, read on the forward strand.
CACCAAGTGCGCTGTACCCCCCTTGCTGCCTCCAGTGGCGCCTGCCCACCACGGGCCGATCTACCCGTCGAAAAGTAGGAACACGCGCAGGGGGCATGGAACACCAACAAGTCCCCCCACAGCTCCGCTCTGGCACCCAAGCCCCTCTCTTCCATGCGCGCCAGGGACGTCGTGGCTGAATAATGCTCTCCACCGGCCTTGGGGACTGTGGGTGGGTGTGCGTCTTGACAGGAACTGGTGTGCCTTCTGATCTGTGCGTGGTGAAGGGGAGACGCAGGACAGCGCGGCCCGCGGCCTACCTCCCTTGTAACTCCAAGGCTGTGGTTTCAGTGCTTGCCTCCAGTCCACTGGGTCGCGACCAGCCTCCTCTCCGTCAACGCCTGGAGCCCGTCGCTCCATCCTCGGTATGCCGCCGGTGGGGGCCGCTTGACATGGGCCGGTCCGCCCGCTGAGAAGAAGTCGCAGCAGGGAGGTCGAACCCCGGATGGGACCACTCAGGCACCGCCTCGCCCCTCCGACTCAACCCGAACAGCTTGCCCGGCTGCGTCTGTAAAGTACAGCTGCATACGGCCTCACCCTCGGCCCGGTATTGCTGTGTCCGGTGCAGGCCCTCTGTGAACGGGGGGCGCGGTGCGGCAGGCGCACGCACCCGTGGCCTGCTTCTCTTGGTCTTGGAGTGGGAGCCTCGGCACCTGTGCAGCCCAGTTCCAGCCTTGGGCGCGCACGCCGCGGCCGCTGCAGCGTACTTCCCCCGCCGCCGCCGCCAGACCTTGCTAGCTGCCTCACGGCGTGGTCATTCGGGGTCGTGTTGACACCAGCCCTCTCCGCGGGTGTTAGCGGCCCCTCCGGTGCTGCGTATGCCCCGGGCCGGGCCCGGGAAGCGCTGTTTAGAGCGGCGGCGGGAAGGAGATTCGTCAAGGCTCGACTTGCCTCGGCGCCATCTTCTCAACAAATAATTTAAAGGAAATATCCCAGTGCAGTTACCTGGAGGATCAGTTACTATGAGCAGCTTTTCTTTGCACTGGAAGTTTCTTCTGTGAAGACTTGACAATACTGAGCTCGTTGCTTTCAGAGGCCTCCCAACCCTTCTTTCCTTTTCTTTTTAAAAAAAATCTGTTTATTCATATTTCAAATATAACAAAATCAGCAGCACGTATTCAATACAATTTACCAATTAATATAGCCACAATTACAGTTTTAGAGTTTGCAAGATACATTTTCGAATTGAGATGCTCAATACCATCAGATTTTGCCATTTTCAATTCTGCCCACTTCGTATCATCATACTATGACATTTTCCTTGACTTATATTTATTTGATCTATGATATCTCACCCTTCCCTGCGACTTAACACATCTATATGGGTGGATGTATCTATGATTACATATACACAAGTTTTGTTGCTGCCACATTACTATTTCTTATGACTTTTCTGATTGCCTATCCCTATAAGTTATATCGGATTGCCCAGTATATACGTTTTCAAAGGATCCCAGATATCTTTCAGTCTAGAAGATAGCCGAAGCAGCTCCACATATGTAAGCGATTGCTCCTGCCAGAATATGAGATCTCGAATCCACTCCTTGAATTTGTGCACCCTTCCCCTGCCTCATCTGCAGGCAACCCTGCATTTGGCTATTAACAACTCCAGTGCTGTGTACTTCTGTATGTGGCCTCCACATCCTCTGTATACCCTAGTAAGGCTGTGACCAGCGATGTCTGCAGGGGAGACCCGATCATTTGTGTCAATGTATAAAATATCTGATGCCAGAATTGACTGATTTCTGCGCATTGCCATGCCAGGTGAAGGAAGTCTGCAGCCTCCTCACCGCAGCAATCGCATTTACCGCTATCCCTCAAGTGAAATTTAGACATCCTTACCGTTGTGTAATAAAGGCGATGAAGAAATGTATAGTGTATCATACGTAGTCGACTATTGGCAGTGATGTATTCTGTCTGTCTACAGCAGTTCTCCCACTGCTTGTCTAGTAGGGTAGTGCCTAGGTCTATCTCCCAGTTTACTCGTGATCTCGTCTGGTCTACCTTACGGGATGTTTGCATGGTATGGTAGAGAAGGGATGTCACACGAGTTGGTGTGTCAGATTCTAGTATTGCATGCAGTGGAGCCAGGACCGGCGGTTAAGGGGTAACTGCCCTCACACTCTGCCTGAGCCTAACATATATGAATAAGTCCATTGATTTTGGTGTTATCCCATGGAAAAATTGCTCTTTCATATGGAATTTCCCTTTATCCTATAGGTCACCCCATGTTTGTACCTGAGCTTTACTCAGTACTTGTCTACAACCTAACTACTGAGTCACTTTTGGGTCTGGGTGGTATGGAAGGGGTAATCGGGGCAAGTATAGCATCGGCGTGTCCAGCATCTCTGCGAAGTGCCGCCATGCCAAAGTGGTGTATGTTACCGTGGTAGGGTCTGCATCTCAAATTTTGGGGTATACCTCTATGAGTCTTGTCAGTGGGGTCGGGACCATATACCCTAACTCCACAGCTAGGTGTGGCATGTACGGCGGGGGGTGAAACCAGTATGTAGCAAAGTGCGCCTGTGCGCAGTAATAATATAATTCCAGATCGGGGCCTTCAAATCCCCCTTGCGAGAAGGGCAGAGTCAACACCTCCCACCTGAGCCGAGGTTGCTTGCCATCCCACGCTAATCGGATTAGCTGTGTCTTTAGGGCTGTGAAGAATGTTCGCCCAGGGTTGTACGGGATGTTAGTGAAAAGATTTAGCAGTTTAGGTAGTATTACCAATTTTATCAGAGAAATTCTTCCTGCCATAGACATGGGCATGGCTATCCATCGTCTGATAGAGTCAGTCAAAGATACTAAAGTTGCACCGTAATTAATACGTATTAATTCAGTCATGTTCCTGGTGTTCCTGATTCCTAAATATTTGACTTCAGTAGTGCACCACTCTATTGGATAGTCTAGTGTATATGGTGAGACTGTGTCGATGAGGGGGAATATTTGAGATTTGCCCCAATGTATTTGTATTCCTGAGTATTCCCCGAAAGCTATAAATTCACGCAGTATGGGATTCAGATTCATTTGTGGATCTCTGATATATAATGTGACATCGTCTGCTTAAAAATATATTAGTATGTCTCTGGTGGGGTATCGAAGAGCCTGCTCTTTGTGATGTTGTCTGAGTTTGGCTGTCAGTGGCTCGATTCCTAACGCGAAGAGAAATGGGGATAATGGACACTCGTGCCTCGAGATATCGGGAAGGGAGATGAGCACACTCCATTAAGGAGATCAAGTGCTTGTAGCTGGCAGTATAATAGTTCAATCCATGCAAGAAAGCTCTGGGGCATTCCCATGCGTTTCAGCGTTCCCAGGAGATAGTCCCATTCTACTGTGTCTAACGCCTTCGTGGCGTCCAGAAATAACACCACTGCCGCTATTTCGGGGTCCATGTCCTGCATTATTGAGAATAGCGTGCGGAGGGTATGGGATGTAGCACATCCTGGGATGAAGCCTGCTTGGTCTGGAAGTAAAAGGGAGTCCATTAGGAGACATAGGGCCAGATGTATCAAGCACTGCTTTTGCGATTCTAAAATAGCGAATTTTACTGATTCGCTATTTTGGAATTGCAAAATGCAATGTATGTAGGAATCGCAAAATATTTTGCGATTCCTTAACATTCCCTAATAGCGAATCGCAAATTGTGATTCGCTATTAGGGAATGCATTCCCATTCATTCCTATGTGCCTACAGGTCCATAGGAATGAATTGGAATGCATTTGCAATTTGCGATTACCAAATTGGTAATCGCAATTTGCGAATGCAAATACAAGGGTGCTAGGGGGCTTAAGCCCTGATCCGATGCACCCCCAAAAAAGGTAAGTGTGCACATATGGCGCACACACTTGCCCTAAGGGCATGTGTGTGCGCCACATGGCACTTTGAAAAATGCACTTTTGTGCATTTTTCAAAGGATTCGCAAATTACCATCAACTTGAAGTTGATGGTAATTTGCGATTCCTAAATGCAAAGTCACATTTAGTGAATGCTATATACATTGCATTTAGGGAATCGCAAATTGAGATTTCCTAAATGCATTCGCAATTTAGGTACTCGCAAAAAATTGCAATTACCTATATTGCGAATGCAAAAAGTTACATACATAGCAAAAGGCCTTTTTGCGTTCGCAAACAGGCCGATTCTGCGAATAGGCCCGTTTGCGAACGCAAAAAGCCTTGATACATCCGGCCCTTAGTCTGTTAGATAAGACTGTAGCTAAAATGTTAGCATCGCTATTAATTAATGAGAGTGGTCGATATGATTCACACTGCTCTGCTGGCTTACCAGGTTTAAGTAAAGAAGTTATAACTGCTTCCCTCATGGTCAGGGGCAGGATACCTATTTCACTAGCTTTTTCGTACACTTTTTTTAGTATAGGGACTAGGCATTCCAAATATGTTTTGTAAAATTCGTTCGGGAGGCCGCCCGATCCTGGGGCCCTCCCCGAAGTCATCTGCATTATTGCAGTGGGATTCTCGTCTTCCTCTATTTCGGCAGCCGGAAATTCCCTCTGTGCATCCCCTAGCCAGCCCAGAGCAATGTCCTCAAAATATCGGGTAAGTTCAAGCGGTTGCTGTCTCTGCGTAGTGTATAGAGAGGAATAATATGTTATGAAGTGTTGGAGAATGTCTGGTGTGTCTCTATGAATGGTGCCATTGGGTTCACGTATTTCAGTCACATAATTTGAGAATCGAGGCTTTCGAATGAGATTTGCAATGGCTTTTCCGGGTCTTTCCCCTTCCCCATAGCTACGAGCCCTGTAATATTTGCTCCTAAACAAACATTCTCATTCCGCCGTATCTTTATATTCAGTAATCTTATCTCTAAGGGCTGTTTGTTTATCACCATCCGAAGAGGGTCCTATTTCCTGTTCCTGCATTTTTTTTTCAGATTCAAGCTTTTTAAGTGTATTCTGTATGTCCTTTAATATATCACCTCCCTTAGCAATGCACAGTCCGCTCATTGTAACTTTAAAGGCCTCCCATACCGTCGCCATGTGTGTTACCGACACAACATCATGCTTGAAGAAATCCCGTTTTTCTTCCCTATTTCTGCCTTAAATGCAGTATCTAGTAATGTCATTGCGGTGAGACACCAAGTGGCGTATGGAGTCCCACCCCCCAGGCGGGGCCAACACTAGTTTTATCGGGGAATGATCTGAGTACGTTCGTGCAAGATGATCAACTTGTTCTACCCAGTTTCCCATTCCCTTTGAGATAACACAATAATCAATTCTAGACCATGTTGAGTGCACTGCAGAGTGATGGGTGCTTTCTCTTCTATTGGGATGAAGGTGTCTCCAAGCATCAAGGAGATGATTATCAGTAATGATACCTAGTAGCTGACCTTGGGCAATTGAGTAATGGTGGGGTTTTGGACAAGACCTATCCTTTGTGGGTATGAGGGTGGTATTGAAGTCGCCTCCCCAGAGAATGTAAGTGGATCCTATATTTAGCACCTTCTCCCATAGTATAGAGAAGAACAATGGGTCATCGGTATTGGGGCCACAGCAGTTAACTATTGTGACAGAGTAGTAATTCAATCTACCCCACATAATGCTGTATCAACCCTGTGTGTCTTGTGGAGATCCGCTGGCCACATACAGGGTGTTTTTCTTGATCAGTATTGCGGTGCCTGTGGCATAAGTGGAATAAGAAGCAAACCATCGATGTTCTTCCCATCAGGTTGCGAAGGTGGGAGTTACTAAAGGGCTGAAGTGCGTCTCTTGCAATAAAGCAATATGGACTTGGTATCTGTCCAAATATGCAGGGATATGTCTGCAATTGCATGGATTGGTTAGTCCACAGACATTCCAGGACATGAGATGAAAGTTAAAAAATTGCTTTGGTTTCGCCATATTCATTCACGTTAACCTAATATTGCTAATGGCAATGTTGTAGCAGTACATAAGGATCAGTATCTGTGACTTACCATTAGTGCCTTCCTGAATAACGTGCTCCTACAAATTCAGCCCCAAAATCCTTCCTCCCACAACGACAACCCAAACTTGCCGGAGTCAAATCTCCCTCCCCCCATGAACTCAAAAAACCAGAAACATTTAAGAAGGGCTCTCCTTAAGAGGTAATGCCAGGGGGTTCACAACTCTCCTCACCCCACTGCGTCGTACAGGTGAGAACAAGAAAAGGGGGGGAAGGTGCCTGGAGCCAGAACCATGCAATGTACCAATTAAATGCCATTTGTGTAAGTCCTTTGGGCTGCATGTTTGATCCTGCATATCGGTAAGTTCCAAACCACATCCAAACGGGTGGACTTGTTACTCTCTATCCCAATACTATAGTGTGACTTTATACCTAAATCAATAGGAAAGTCCCGTTACATTTGAAAAGGTCTGCACAGTATTCTTGACTAGCCCTGTTTAAGCATTGGGGATTGTGAACGGGCTGCATGAGTGATCATGTATAACTGTGAGTTCCAAATCGTATCCCTACGGGTGGACTTATTACTTGTCTGTCACAATGTTACAGCATATCGTTTATGACTGAATCAATTGGAGAATCCAGTTGAAGTTGAGCAGGTCTACACATTGGCCTTGCCTAGTCCTGTTTTGACATTGGTGATGGTGAACGGGAGTGTGATCGAGCCTAGTCCGACCTGGACACATTGCGGCAGTTACACTTCAGAAAATCTTCTACCTGTTGAGGATTAGTGAAGAAGTGCTGCTTGCCCTGGTGGGTGACTCTGAGGCATGCAGGGTACATCATGGCGTAGTCGATCTGTGCTTTTTGCAATTTCCTTTTTTCTGGTACAAACTTTCTTCTAGCTTCTTGCACTGCAGGAGTAAAGTCCGGGTAGAACGTAAGTGCATCCCCCTCAAACTCAATTTGTCTCTTCTCTCTGGCGAGGTGAAGAGCAACATCACTGTCACTGTAATTAAGGAGTCTAGCCATTATGGGTCTGGGGGGAGCACCCAAGGGGGCCGATGGCCCAGTGACCGATGAGCTCTCTCAATCACCAGTTGTGAGGAGAAGGCGTCTGCACCGAAAACAGCGAAGAGCATTTGTTCAATATACTCTTTCGGGTATGCCTAATATGCATATATTATTATGCCTGTAGCACGCTTCTAAGTCTTCATTTTTGGCTGCAATGACTTTCAATAGGTGATTTATTTGTAGTAGTTGTTCCTTCCTGCCCTCGGACGTGTCTTCCAGCTCTCATGTTTTTCAGTTTTTTTGAGCGACAATGTCCATACTAGCCGACATAGAGTCTATCCTGGACTCAATGGATGTAAGACTGCGTTTCATGGTAAGGAGGAGAGATTTCAAGTCTTCAACTGGACTGTCCGAGGGGGTATCTGTCCCTGTCTCACCAGGGTCGTCTTGTTGCGTACGTGGAGCCTTGCGTGCCTCAAAGGGCAGTTTAGATTGTTTCCCTTCAGTTCTGCTCATTTCTGTTGTGTTGTTGGCTGGATGAAGTGTGTTATGTGCGTCTTTACAGCTCCTCAGATTGTTACTGTGCACTGATAGGGTGATGGCCCAGTCCGGTCTAGTGGGGATAGAGGCTTAGCTGTTGCGTGCTGAATTTATCAATCCGCCCCTGTTGTGGTGGATATTGCCCATGGTGGGTATGCAAGTGTGGCCTGCGCTCCTAATTTGTATTCTATCCCGTCTTTTTCACTACAACGGATTGGTTAGCGGAGAGGGTGTGGCCTTTTAACAAGAACAGTTTGTCTGTACAGCGTACTTGGGATATTTCCCAATGTCCCCTTTTCTCAGATGATAGGATCGTTAAATTGCCCCTCGCTATACTGGCAGCCACATTGATCAGGAAATCGGGGGATTGTACATCAGAACGAAGGACTTATTATTTATATCTCTGCCCGTATCCCAAAGCAAGGGTGTGTTTCCTCAGTGATTAGGGGATGGGGTCTCCCACATTCCTCCTCACCTCACTTTCGCAGTATGAGATCCGATTTGGTCTCCGCCTGCTGCTCTGGGTGTGCGTTGCTCCTTTAGCCTGTCACGCTGCCCTCACTCCTCTGCGGGGGCCAGGCGTCGGTACACAGTGCCTGATGGTGCCGCTGCGGTTCTTTCGCATTGCCTCCTGCTCAGATACAGGGAGCTAATGCTGTCGGGCCAATTTGGCTCGGTCTGGGCCACGGCCCAACTGATTTTGGATCACCCACGTAGTCTCTCTCACCCAATGCTGTACTGCATTCGGGGCTGGCCTTGTCCGGATGTGACGACTGAGCTCGATTAGCGCTGGGTCCCACTGTGCCTTCACCGGCCATTCCACTGCACCTCCGCTCTCAGCTTCTGCCGGCGTTCTCTGCAGACGTTCTCTGCAGACGCTGCCTTTCGCGAGCTCAGCGAGAGCACTCGCCAGTGTCCCGCCACCTTGAGGATCACAATTCTAGTCCTGAAAGTTGTGTGGCATTTAACTGGAAAGGATAATTTTATGTTTTGCGGCCCGGGCCACCGGAGCTTCACGTTATTGCAGCCATCTTGCGTGTGCGCCCCTTAGCGCCCTCCTCCCAACCCTTCTTTCTACCTCCTTAAATCAAGTCAAACTCATATTCAGTGGACACAAACCAGACTATCAACAACAGAGTTCATGGTAGAGCCCAAGCAATCTAATGTTTCTGCAGTTATAGACCAATGATTATGTACATGTACCAAAATGTTCTGGTTATGAATCATTACATTAAGAAAACAAAGCAGGGCCATATATTTATGGGCCTTATTTATAGGCCTTATTTACAAGAAAGTGACGCAGCGTGACACCGCAACCATTTGGCTGCGTTGTTCTGCATCACATTAAAAGCAAAGGGATGCGTCATATTTACAACAATATGAAGCATCCCTGAGCTCTCCCCTGTGGTGGCGCACAATTGGCTGCCATGCGCCAATGCAGGCACCCTTGCGCCATGGGGCAAGGGTGTCTGCGTTTAGGGGTGTCCCTTCCTGCACAAAACCAATCACGAGAGGTGTTTTTCTCTTTCTATACATGCTGCAGAATGCAGCATGCATAGAAAGAGGGAAAAACAAGGAGAAATAAAAGTATTTATCCTCGTTGCGCATTCCCAGGTTTACGAAAAGTTGTAAATCTGGGAATGTGGCAGAATCCATGGGTGTCGCGTGGGAACACCCACAGCAACACACATGGCACCCCCCTTTCATGCAAAGTGCTGCATGAAAAAGGGCCGTATTTACATGGCCACAAAAAGCCACGCAGGGTGGCTTTACATGGTCTTGTAGATACTGAACACCACACTGTGCCACCGGTGCATCACAAAAAGTGATGCACTGGCGGCGCAAGGGGCTTGTAAATATGCCCCATGCTTTTAGGGGGGCCCACTTGTTTTGTTGTATGTATGCACTCAGTAATCAATGCGTAAACTAAACTGGCATGCAAAGTAATTGATTTTTGGACATGTTTAAATGTGAGCCAGTAACATCAAAGCAATAAAATACAGTGCACGTATATACCAGAACTTTATGCATACACACCATTTATGTTGTTTATTCTTGACACCCTTCACTTTAATTGCAAGCATTGAAAACATGGGAGATGACTTTTAAAACTTTCTGTGAATGCAACGGAAACTTGCACCTGTAAAAATTTACATCTGTACCACGGGCAGATTTACAAAGAAATTACGCAATACGGCACAGCAGGTAAGGTCTAGGTAAATTTGCCCCGTGGAGCAGATGCAACTTTTTACTTGTGCAAGAAACAAGTGGCAGGGCTGTATTGCTTGCAAGGGACAGAGCACGAAAGCACCATATCTACTAAGATATGGCACTGTCCTGCTTTCTCCCCAGCATTGGCACACAGTCAGGCTGCCTAGTGCCCCACACATACCTTTGCACCATAGCATAAAGGTGTCTGCATCATGTGTAGCATTGATTTTGTACTATATGGGTACCCTTTCAATACAAAATATTATGGCTAGACAAACTTTAAAACTTTTCTCACATTGGATGTGGGCTGTTCAGTGCAGCACTCACCAAAGTTTGAAAGATTTGGAGTAATAATAGCATTTCCCCAATTTAACACCAATGTCAAATACGTGTTTTTTTTTGGTACAAAACCCTGTCTAGTATTATTAATAGATACGGCCTTGCATTAAAACACATGGGTGGTTTCTTGAGAACACCCATGTGACACACATGGAACACCCAGAGCGCAAAGTAATGAAAAGCAACGCAAAACACTGCTCTGCAGAAATTTGCGATAACTTTCCAGTGCAAACTTGTTTTGTACTGGAAAGTACATTCAAAATAAATATTTAATAATATAAAATGTTAGTAAATCTGCACCCACAAGTGACAGCTCTTGATTCACAGACTCTCAGGGCCTCATTTATGAAAAGTGTTGCATCGCTCTGGTAAAACAGCGATGCAACACTTTTCAGTGCACCCTCCTTGTGACACCATAGATGCGCCATATTTACTGTACGGCACTCAATGTCGCAAGAATCGACAGATATGTCAGGAATCCTGAGGTATCTGTCGGCGCAAAAATTACGCATTGCTGGAGTGTGTCTGAAAACAGACGCAACTCCTGCAATGTGTCCTTTCATATGGGGCAAGCCCCATGTGAAAGGGCCTGCGTCAGTCTTATGCTTGCTGTGAGGCAGGCGTAAGGATTTGACGCAGTGGTGTCCTAGAAGTGTTGCAGTGAAATTTCATAGATTTCACTGCAAAGTGCCTTTTTTGTGGGGGAACGCACACCCTGCATGCATAATACCTGACGCTGGTATAATGTAGTGCAGGGCTTTACTAAGTGATGCATCTGCTTAGATGCGTCACTTTGTAAATATGGCGCAACAGGCGCACTTTTTACGCCGCCACAACGTCACAAAAAGTGACGCACCGGCTGCGCAAAGGGCTCATAAATAAGCCCCTCAGTCTGCAAGTTTTTATGAGCACATGACAGAATATCTTCATGTCCAATAGATTTTCAATTGCCATACATGTGTATTTATGTAATTAAATAATTTTGCAATTGCTCTAGGAAAACTAGAATTTCACCCAGGCGTGTTTGCGACATGAACATTTCTGGTCACATGGGAGTTCCACACCAGTATACTGAGCAAATATAAATTTGTAGGTATTAGCAAACATTGGTAGTGCATTTTTCAGCTCTTCTAAACTTACGCCTATGCCATGTAGGCAGACGTGATGCAGTAAATTAAGCAACACGCACTAAGGTATATTTACACATTTCCAGCAACTCATTGCCTGTGGAATCTGCATACTTTAAAACTCTTAGGGACATGGCTAAAAGATGTATTCTAGGGAAAATATGACATCCATAGTTTCTCCAATCACGCTTGTTAGTTTTGAAATTCAAACAGGCTGTCTTGCAACCCTACGGGCAGGTGATCAGCCCACTGAACTACTTTGTCAAGCAACCTTTTTATTGACCTCTCTTACACCTGGAAGGAGCTCTGACCACTTCCACTATAGTAGTGAGTTACTTCAATTTTCTTAGCTGCTTGGAGGTTGTGTCAACTTTGAGACTTTTTGCCAGCCATAAGCACAGCCAACATCATGTGCACTTTAGGCAGTGAACTGAATAGTCAAAGAGTGAAACTGTAATGCCTAGAATGCAACTTGATGCTGTATAACAGTCCATAACAGAATGTGTTATGGTTTGTACAAGGTAAAGACCCACATGGAAGCTTAACAGTCCATAAATAAAAGGGAGTAGTAAATGGTAGAAGAAAGAGAAAAAGGCAATAGGGTGGTAGGAGTATCCTGGTGTATATCACGTGAATGATGAATAGTGCATCATGGGTACTACCGTAGATTCCTTCTGGTTCAGTACTCAAGGCACTTGATCTAAAGGTCGGCACCTGGAAAGAGGCTGAAATCTAGAAGCGAATCCACTGGTGGAATTCCGTTCACCACATAAGGCTAATATCATGGAGGAAATACACCGTGGGGGAGCCAGTATGTCATGCACCCTAGTACAAGGAAGAATGGGTCCCTCATGAATCGGGGCCCAGTGCACTGCAACTACTGCACAAATGGAAGTTACACCCTTGAAAACTCAGTGGACTCTCTGTGTCAAACTCTGGCTGCCCCTGGAATGAGGAGTTAAGACTGTGGACCCCTGCTCTGGACTGCCTCTGTGCACTCTCACTGTGACTGCCTTTTGAAAGACTGAGATGCAGCAGGTAAGGGTGCATATTTCAGCTTGTGCATACTCTGCCTGTCTTTGAAGTTATGATGTGCATATACATTCTTTATCATGCTCACTGCCCCAGACTACAGCAGGTTTTTAAGGCTTTTCTAAGCCCATTATAAGTCAGTAAAAGTGATTAGTTCAGAAAATAGTCTCTTTATATGGACACCCCTGCTTTGTTCCACTCAAGATGACGTATCACAGTATTGACATCACATACATTTCACACATTTCATTTGTTAACTTTGAATAATCTGATAGCATTTTATGGGCCCTGAAATTTGCACACAGTAAAGCGCTAACAGAAACTAAAAATAAATCAAAGAGCACCTGGATCATATTGTAGGCGCATGCATGGTTCGTGTGCCTACAAAATGATGTGGGCAGCTCGTCTAAGCTTTTTTTGTCCAGCCCATCCAAGAGGAAAAAGACTGTTTTCAATGTATTGACTCTATAGAGCGTCAAATATTGCTTTTATGTGGATAGATCCTCTGCTCTGGACAGTGGGGCTTCAATTTCAGCTAGAAGTAATTTATATCTAAAAAATTGGAACACTGACATGGCTCAGGGATCCACATAAAATGCCCAGAAAGTGCCTTTTGATGTTCCCAGATTGTTCGGAGCAGAGTTAGAAGGCAAACTCCAATGTGTGTATATAGAGAGAAAACATTTTTCATCATTCCAGAAAGAGGTGCCGAAATCTTCAAAATCTTCTAGATGGAAATTTTTTAGACAGCCATCGAGGAAACAGACCTATGGCCAATCTTCCAGATTTCAGGGAAAATCCTCTTCTTCATTTCATCTTTTAGGAAACAGAAATCGGATCCAGGTTGCAAACACAAGAATTCCTGACTATACCGAGAACCTCCTTCAATAACAGATCAGCAGATGGATTAAGAAGGTTTTCCTCCGAATGGAAAGCAATCATGTCAGACAAGTGGGTCCTCAATGTTGTCAAATTGGGTTAACAGATAGAGTTTCTGGCTCCTCCGGAAACTTCAGAAACCATTTAATCCCCTCTTCCCAGAGATCCCTTCATAAGAGACAAGCCTTTTTAGGTCTTCTCAATTTGCTGAAATGCCAGAAGACAGGATAATTTGATTGCTCAAATTTCTTCTCTACAGTTCAGAGGTTCCATCAAGGTTATGCATGGAGGTTCAGAGACACTTGGCGGCTTGTGCCTTTACCATTCCTTGGGCATGCCTTCATCTTTGTACTTTCCTGTTGCACCTAACAAATTCAATTCTCCAAACATTCACTCCTTGACCAGTTGGCTACTCTTTTCAGTCAGATCAAGCAAGAGCTAGAATGGTAGCTGCATGCAGACAATCTTTGCTAGGGCATGTGGATGCATCCTCACCAGTCTCTTGTAATAACTACAGATGCCAGCGAAACTGGTTGGGGAGCAACCTTGCCCTGACATATCAGCAGAGATGGTCATGGCTGGAGGGGAAGAAGTCATTGAACTAGAGAGAACTTGCAGCAATTTACAGAGCTCTCCTAAAGTACAAGGATCTCATTCTACAAAACAATGCCCTAGAAAGAGCGAACAACAATGTATCCATTGCCTACATTAATCACCAAGGAAGCAACAGATCCAAATCCCAAAATCAGGCGGTGACAGAAATTGGACTCTAGGTGGAAGCCAATTCACTGAGTCTGTCAGCGACACATATAAAGGTAATAGACAACCCTCAGGCAGATCTTCTAAGCAGGTCTTTCCCTTTGTCAATACATCCTATCATTATCTTGCAAGATCTTCAAACAAATCTGCCGAAGGTGTGGGACTTGTTTCTAGATCTCTTTGCATCAAGGAACAATACAATGGTCTGAGGTTCTGCTCAAGGATTCAGGAGAAGCGAGCATGGGAAACGGACACTCTGCTGGTGGATTGGCCCCAAAGGCTGCTCTATGCTTTCCTTTCTTTTCCGCTGTTAACACGGACATTAACAAAGATCCAGCAAGAGAAGGTGGAAGTAATCCTAATAATCCCCCTATTGGCCAAGACGCTCTTGGTTCCTAATTCTGAAGAGACTGGCAACTTGCCCCCTTGGGTTCTTCCTCCAGCTCTGTCTTTCTTCAGGACACCTTCCCTTCCTCCTCTATATCTGGTTCAATCCGTTTGGAGGTTGAAAGTTTGAGCTTAATGAGTAAGAGTCTCCCTTCTAACTTGGCCAAAACTATTCAGAATTTAGGAAGACCTTTGAACTTAAAGATCTATTCTAGCCATTAGGAGACATTTGACATTCTCTGCATGATCTTTGTCTTCTTCTTGTCCATTCTCTGCAGTCTTGCAATTTTTGATGGAGTAGTTTCATCTTAATCTGTCTCTTTTTTCACTCAAATCTCACTGGTTTGCTATTAAAGCCTTTAGAGAATTTTCTGAGGCCCAAAAAGAAATTGATACTCTAATTAACGGAATGAAACTGTCTTCTTCTTGGGACTTGCCTACAGGTCTTAAATCTTTACAACCCCACCCCTTTAAACCTCTAAGGGAAGTGGACCTGAAACTTCTTTCTTATAAAGTTGATTTCCTAGTGGCTCTCACCTCAGCACGAAGAATCGGGGCACTATTGGCTTTACTCTGTTGTACTCATTTTTTTTTTTTTTTGCTGATGGTGTAATTGTGAGAAAGGGCCTCTTTTGACATGGGTAGCCCCCACTTTTTGCCTGGAAATTGATGTGGTTACGATTGTAGTGCACATGGTACCTGCCAACCAGGTCCCCTGTGCTAGTGCTTCTTCCCTAAAGCTATTCCACAATTGGCCCTTGAGGCCCCCTGTCAGTCCCCAGTAAATGGTACCTGGGTATCTAGGGCATTGGGACTGAAGAGGGTCCCCCAGGGATGCCTCACCTAGGCCATGCGGACTGCCACTGCAGCATGCATGGCCTCATGCAGACAAAACAGCGAAATCAACATGGCACACTGCCTGTGTGCCATGCCAACTAGCACTGCCTAAAGTATAGGTAAGTCACTAAGGCATGGTGCACTATACCACAGGTGTGGGCATATCTGCATGAGTAGATATGCCCCTGCAATCTTTAAGTCCATTCTTGAATTTTGTAAGTGCCAGGGAAGCCATAGAGAGTACATGGGTTGGAAACTCGACAACTTGAGTTCCCCAGCACCATGATGGCTTCTCTGAAACCAGGAGTGTGTGGTACCAATCTGCTCCTCTCAATAAACCTACACCGAAGCCAGTGTGGGATTTATTGAACCATGTACTCAAAGGGCACCTCAGAGGTGCCCCCTGAAAGCCTACCAACCCTGGTGTTGTCACAGGCTAGCTGTAGGCAGCCTGCGACCACCAGACTTGTTTCTGGACCCTTGGTCGAGAGCCCCTGCTCTCTGGGACTAGGAACAATGCACATCCTGGTTGGAGTTGTCACATCTCCTCCACCAGGATGGGCACAGTGCTCGAGAGGGAAGCTTCAAAGGCCTGCCGCCTTTGTAATGCGACCCCCAGCCTCTGCTGCTAGCAGCAGATGGCAGCCCCCGGTTTGCATCCCACTTTCGGTGGGAAAACCTAAGAAGGATAGGAGGTGTGCCCACCTCTGTCAGCTCCACCCCTAAGGTGGGGGAAGCTAGGTGAAGCATAATTTCAGTCCCCGCCATCTTGAAGATGGGAAGACCCCTCCAATCAGGGCTAGGACTATGGCCCCTTCCACAGGAGGGTGGCATAATTGAGGTTGCAGTCACTCCAGCTAAGGTGCCCATTGGCCCTACCTGACACTCCCTTAAAAAGCCCCTAAATTTAGTATTGTGGTGGCTTTCCAAGACCCTGAAACTAGTTCCTGCTGACCTAAAAAGAAGGCCGAAGAAGACTCCATGCAGCAAAGCCTGAAGATGCCTACTGACTTGGCCCCAGCCCTACCAGCCTATTTCCAGCTTCAAAGACCCTGCAAAAGAAGACATCTATCCTGCAGCCAGCACTTCCAGAACCTGGGTAAGACTGACCTGCTCTTTGATAAAGATCAGAACTCTCGAGGACAGCGGATCTGTCCTTAAGAAAACTACATAAAGGACTCTGACGCCCTCCTGACCCGCGAGTCCTGCCCACTCTGCACCCAACGCCTCCGTCCCATGTCTAGGTGGCCCACCGATCCAGAACAGGTTCACCAGAGATCCTGTCCTCAAGTGCAGCATTGGCTAACCCCTCGTGGACTCCACGACTACGCCTACAGACTGAATCCAGAGGCTCCAACTGACCGCGAACGGCTCCGGTGAGAAAAATCCAGCGCCAAAGGACACCCCTTGCCCGAAGCCCCTGGGCCTTGGTGAGCTGAATCGACAGTGCCCCTGTGACCCACAACACCACAACTTATCCCTGCTTTTGCTAGTTTCCTCTGTGCAGCCTCCTGTTCAACGCCTGCAGCCTGTTTGCCAAATTGAGATTTCCCATTAAAGAGCACTGGGAGCCCGATGCCCCTGTGCTACTGGTGGTGTATGACTGGTGCTTAATTGTGCCAAAGTTGTAATCGGGCCCCCCATGTGCTTGCTCTAACGCCCAAAGCTTGACCCCTGAAACTTACCTGTAAGCAATGTGGACCTCCAAACTCGTAATTGGGGCCTCAGTGCAATTTTCAAACAGTTCAATGTTATCCTATGGAGGAAAACAACAATGCGGTTTCATGGGTAAGTACCCAACTTACAGTTCCAGTCTTCAGGGCTAAAGATCAGCAGAGGGCAAGTTTCAGGTAAGCACCAAGTCTTCACCACCAGTGGCACAGGGGCGGCCGGCAGCAGAGGTCAATTGTGGATTTGGGCCCATTTGTCTTTCAATGGAGATTGGGGGTGCTCAAAGCCACTCTGTTTGCAGGTAAGTAGAACTGTTGCAGGAGGCAAGCTTTGGGGTTTAGAGCAAGCACATGGTGGGCCCAATTACGACTTTGGCGGTGCAGCACCGGGTGCGCCCCGCTGCAGCCCTTCCAAAGTCGTAGTCAGGCCGCTCGCCAAATTAGGAGTTTCCTCCTGTCTGGCAAGCTTTTTTTGTGACGTTCCCACAGCGATGCCCTAAAAATGGGTACTGCAATGGAAACACATGTTGTGCCCCCCTGTGTGTATCCACAGGGCGTGAGGCACCAGGGTGCCCTGTTGGGCCCCCTTTGTGTCGAATTTTAAAAGACTAAGGTATTTTTCCTGAAAAACATACTTACCTGTTTGCAAAGATCTTGGTCTTAAAATAAAACTTGAACAAAGCTTATTTTTCAAAAATTGGTGTGGATCTCCTTTTTGATTTGTGTGTCCCCTATTGGTCAATGGTGTGCAATAAATATCTTACACTCCTCTGTGTTAGGCGTAAAGCTGCTCGCCCACACTACCACTAATAGAGCACTTTGGGTTTATATTGAGCCCTGTACACTTCTGGGGAATCTCTTGACTCTGTGCACAGTATAACCACCTAGTGGCATACCATATACAGAGCCAGCTTCCTACAGTAATCATAAGACCAGATCCCTCTTTTCTTCCCAAAGTCAATTCTTCTTTCATAACTCATACAAGGTGATCCTTTCTTCTTTTTTACCTTCTTCTTCTTTGGAGAAGAAGCAGTCCCTTCCCACTTTGGATGTTAAAAGATCTATTTTCATTTAGTTTAATAGGTCACAAGCTTTCAGGAAAAAAGATCAGCTGTTTGTGACGTTTAGAGAAGCAGGACAAGGAGGGAAAGCAAGTAAAACTACTCTAAGTAGATGGTTGAAAGCTACTATTCTGCAGGCTTATCAGGGATCTTCTGAAAGTGACTATATTCAGGGAAGGTCCACCAGAGGAATGTCTGCCTCTGGGCTGAGTTCAGGGGAGTTTTTATACAGGAGGTTTGTAGAGCAGCTACCTGGTCTTTGGACTCTAGATTTATCAAGCATTAACGACTGAGTAATGAGATTGACTTTAAGAAAAACTTGGTGGAGGGGTTTTGAAATGAGTTCTTGAGTAGAAATGTTTATTTCTTTATGTGGAGTGTGTTCACATTATAAGTATGAATTAAAGTTATTTGGGTGTGCATACTTTTAGTGAGTGTTGTATGTTCTTTGTCAAAATCCTATAATGTGATATATCTCATAGTGTAATGACTGGGATGAGGACGAGGGACGTAGAGGTAATGCCCTGATTACTTACCGGTAATCTTCATTACTCTAGTCCTACTTGTCCTCGTCACAGTCATTACAAAACCTCCTAACCTCCCTCTGAGCCTTTGACTTTGCTTGGATATAACAGGAGGATTCTGGGTAAGCTGCTCCTTATATAGCACTAGGGCTTACTTAGAATTCTCCTGTGCTTTTCTGTCCAAGAGGCGGAGTCACCTCATATTGTAATGAATGTGATGAGGATGAGTAGGACTAAGAGTAATGAAGATTACTGTTAAATTATTAGTGCATTTGCGAAAAGACCTCGGAAAGCCTGCATTCAGCATGCCCATGAACAATAACACCGTCCAGGCACCATTGTTTGATTGGTGAATCATGGGACTTCTATTTGGGCTGCGGGCCAGCCTCAGAATAAAGTGTGTCTGAAACCCACAGAATCGTGAAAACATGGTCTTATGATCAATTGTACAAAGGACACCTGTTAAGCATTTAGGGCCATATGTACAAAATATAGGGATTGCGATTTCCTAATTGTGATACTTACTGAATCGTAATTAAGAAATCACAATTCCTGATGTAAGAAAACTTACATCTTTCAAATAGCTATTCCTAGTACGTAACAAATGGACCTACCCCAATCTTTTTTTTTTTAAATGCAGCCCATTTTCCTTAAAAGAAAATGGGATGTGCTTCAAAAAATAAAATAAAATGTAATGCTTCATTTCTTAAGAGCAGGCAGAGGTCCGTGTGACCACTGCCTGCTCTTAAGAAATATTAGTTTCAACATTCCCAAAGAGGAAGGGATCCCATTTGTGGAGGGTTGCCACCTCCTTTGAGGTGTTGGCAAAAAATTAATGTTTTGCGTCCGTAATTTGGTTGCGAAACATTCATAGATCCCACTGTGATTCTGAATTTGGAAGGGATGCCTTCGAATCAGGCCATTTCCGACTGCAAAAATGCTTTGTACATATGGGCTTTAGAGACACAGAACAGTGCTGTTGAAATGTATGCCTCCGAATGATGAAGAATAGGAATTCTAGTTTTTGTGGCCCAGTTATATGCATCCAAGAGAGTTCAGCAGCGTTAACCACCGTGCATGCTACCACAGTATCATAACGGAGTCTAAGGTAGAAGAGGAGAAAAATTATGAATAACCCTGTCTGCAATGTATTAAGCAGGCACTTAATTTCTCTCTGCAAAAATGAAAACATAAATGAACTGCTTGGCTTTTTTAATCGAAATTATACCTTATGGAAGTCTACGCACTTTTGCACATTTATTATTATACTTCGAGCTCTCCAACAACAAGAGTTTTAGAGATGTACAAGGTAAATGTATGAAGTTGGACAAAAAACAATGGGCTTCATTTACAATATTTTGACGCACGGCAGCGCAGCAAGACTTCCTGCTGCGCTGATGTGCGTCAAAATAAAAGGACAGGAATGCGCTGTATCTACAAGATACAGTGCATTCCTGTCCTTCTCACCTGCGCATAAACAGCAGCCGAGCGCCAGCGCAGATACCCTTGCATAATTTTGCAAGGGTGCCTGCCCTGAGGGGATGATTGTTTTTGGGCAGGAAGGGACGCCTTCTTGCACAAAAACAATCATTAAAGGTATTTTCCTCTTTCTAGGTATGCTGCAGAAATCCTACGCCTCCCCAGGTTTGCGATTCCTCCTAAATCTGGGAATGCTTCAGATACATGGGTGTTGCGTGGGAACACCCACAGCAACAACCATGGAACACCCTTGTCACGCAGTGTATTGCGTGAAAGGGCCCCATATTTACAAGGGCATGAAAAGCCACATAAAGTGGCTTTGCGTGGCCTTTTAAATATGCTGCGGCACATTGCGGCACCGGAGCATCAAAAAAGTGACTCTCCGGAGGCGCAAGAGTGCAGCTAGGGTCTCTTAAATGAGGCCCAATAAGTATGTCATAATTTTCAAGGAAAAACATTCCTTAACCCCGTTTTCTCCACTGTCGCTTCCTATCAGAATGCAACTTCCTTGCCTTGACTTAAAATGTCAGTTTGTGATTTATGCAGCGATGGATGCTAAAATCATGATAAGGCCAATTCTAATGTCCATCACATCACCTTATCCACATTTATATCGCTCTAATTCAAATAAAGCTCAATTCAAGCTGTGTAGGACAGAAACCCCCATTTTAGGTAGAGCTTCTCACACAGTGCAGTGGTCTTGCTGTTAAAGGCATATTGTGGGCTTACCAGGAACACACAGATGCTTGTAGCCCACTCATTGCTTACCATTGTTTGACTTTCCTACCACTTTCATTTGCCTGCTTCTTATTCCAGCTTGCAAATCTTGTGTTTGTCCTTCCCATGGAACAAAGACCCCTTACCATCTCTTTTGATTAGCTGGCATCTATGCTTCCACTCTTTGCTTTTCAAGCACTACTTTCTTCTTTTTGGTTAAGCACTCCCCAAAATTGCCTGTGTTTTCTTACACAGCTGTTTCCTTTGTGTACTTCCCTCCCCTGAACTGCATGTTGCTCTGTCATCTGTGTGCATCTTCCCACCCCCTTCATGTTCCACTTGCTCTTGTGTCCTTCCCATTGGCTTCTCACCTATGTACTACTCCCTCACCAGCTCCAAGCTGCCCTATCAGACATTGCTAATCCTCCCCACCTCATCCTTCATGCTGATTCTGTCCTTCCCGAGCTCCATGTTGCATCTACCCACTCACACCCTCCTTCTTTGACACCTGCTGCTTTTCCTCCCTATCCCTGCCCTCCGTTTTGTTTCAGTCCCCTCTGCCCTCCACCTGCACCCTTCTTCTCTGTTGCATGTTGCCTCTCCTCCTCGCAATGCTTCCTCCCACCCGTAGCCTCTTTACTACTTCCCAACCCTGCTTCAAAAAACACACCTTTCTGCATTTTTCTCTTTATTTGTCAATCTAACATGGATTGGCAAATGAAATGAAAAAAAAGCAGCTGTATCATTTTGTAGACAAGCATTTACTTGATGCATGCGTCTACAAAATGTTGCAGCCGTCTAGGTCATAGGCTTATTAGCCATTGTTAGACTTGGAATCCTTGGCGTGGTTTTCCCTAACTTTTTGCATTCAGACCTGCTCTTTTTGCTGACTTTTTTTTTGCTGACCTTAGGACTCTGTGCACTTTATCACTGCTAATCAGTGCTAAAGTGCTTTTGCTCCTTCCCCTAAAACATGGTAATAATGGCCTATATCCAATTGCCAGCTTTAAATTACTTGTAAGTGCCTAGTAAAGTGGCCCTACATGTGCCCAGGGCTGTAAATAAAATGCTGCTTTTGGGCCTGAAACATTGATTGTGCCACCCACTTTAGCACTCTAAACATCCCTCAGGCAGGCCATTGCACGGCCTGTGTGCAGTTTTAAACTGACATTTCGACCTAACAAAGTAAACCTTTTGCCAGGCCCAAGCCTTCCTTTTCAATACAGACAAGTAACCCCTAGTGTAGACCCTGGACAGCCCAGAGTGCGTGATGCAATGAATTTAAAAAGTGGGACATGTACTTTCAAATTTGACATGGTCTAGTAGTGAAAAACTACTGCAAGGCCTACCTCTCCCAAAGGAAAACATTGGAATCACCTTATTACATTTTGTAAGTGTAATTTCCACATTAGAACCGGTACCCAGTTCATGTTTGGTGTCTCTGGAATCACAATTAAAAATCCTAGCTTATGGTGAAGGCGGATTTTAAATTGTAATTCTAGAATTGCCACTAATAGAATGTTTGCATTTTCCTGCCTTAGCCATTTAGTGTCTGCAGCCTATACCTGGATCACATGACTGGGTGTAGCTGACAGTTGAGCTTAGTGTATGCCTCTTAGAAAGCCACACACAATAGGGAGCTTAGGTATGCCTGGGTGGGCCGTCACTGGCAGGATAGGAGGAAGGAGCTGTGTACAGCCCCACTTACTCTTCAATATGCTGTGTCCTGGCTCCACACAAAGGGTAGTTAGTCTGGAGTTAGGGCAGGGAAGGCAAGGCAAGGCAAGATGCCTGGGGACTTCAGAGAGAAACCTCTAGAAGTTTCTTCTCCACTTCAAAGGCACAATGGGGTATAAATACTGGACTTCAGAAACCAACTCCTCAGTACACTTCTGGACCTGTGGATATTCTGCCAGGAAGAAGGACTGCTGTGCTGCTACAAGAACTGCCACTCTTCTAGACTGCTGCTCTAAAGGAACTGCTGCCCTGCTGTACTAACCTGCTGCCTGCTGCCCTCCTGCTTGCGGAAGAAGAACTGGACCTGCAAGATCAGCTTGAACACAGGAACCCAGAGTGACTCAAAGGGCTAGTCTGATGGCCTCCTGTTCTGAGCCTTAGGGATATAAAAAGCTCCCCAAACAGATCCTGGACCAGCTGCAGTGAGCTCTTGACCCCCAAACGGTGCCTCTCAGGTCCTGGGCCCTTAGTGTGGCTCATGGGTGCCAAAA
>CAWUFW010025434.1:0-45105 GCA_963921515.1 Calotriton arnoldi
CACACTAAGACAGCCCTTAGGCTTATCCCGGGATCTCAGGCCAACGACGGACCCGTCAATTCCATTGAGATTCAACAAACCTCAACGTAACATAAAGATACGAACTCACATATATCAAACTGCTTAAATCTGTCCTGTCTCTAAACTCCGTCTCTTCATTACCCAGTATTTTAGTCTAAACTAACCATCCGATGCAACTACCAAAAACTGATGCAGCGGAAGCATTGGGGGATTTTTTGTCAGTTTACCTATCCACATCAACCACTATACCATAATCAGAAGCGTTACTCTAATGATGGGCCCATAAGTCATTGTCACACAATTAGCAATATCAAAGGTCCTCCGATGAATCTTTGGTAGGGCTAAAAGAGACTAAATAATGAAAGACGGAATGCTATTTCTCCACGAGGACCTATAATGAAGAAATATGCTAAACACTGGTCATTTAAAACATCTCCAAACACTGGTCATTATAAACATCTCCAAATAACTCAGTAACTCAGTAATAAGGACAAACACTATTCTTTTCTATTAGTTTTCTTGTTATTTCATAATATGAATGGTCAAGCACAAATACAAGTTAGAATGTCATAATTCGGTTCACAAAATACAGAATAGATTTACAATAATCACTACAGAACATTTACAAAAACATCAGAATTCAGGTATAGAGGAGAGAGAGAGAGAGAAAACATCAGTGAAGCAAAGATTCACTTACAAGGTGAAATACTAATGCACAGCGTGCAATTAGTCTGAAAAGCTAACTCCACAGCCGTTAGAGTATAGCAAGGGCAGCATCACCAGCCGATGATGTGCAAAGTCTTTCAGGAAAGTCTCTTAGGTACAGCAGGATCTGCCAGCCAGAGAATCAGGAATCAGCACGGCATGCAGCATACCACGAACGCAGGACAGGTCACGATTCTTGTGAACGAGCCGAGGAATACTTTCCCACAGGAATCTTTATAGTAGGCTACTTCCTTTCTCTAGATAAAATATTACACCCTCTCTCATCAGCAAGCCTCTCTATTGGTTATTTGAGATGGTATGACCATCTACTGACAGTGACTTTACTACTATTTTGTAAACACTCTTTGTCTAAAAATTGTACAGCTTCCAAGAGAGGAAGAAGGAAGAACCTAGATACATTGGTATTCTAAATCTAGCAATTGTTACATTCATGTCATCTACAACCCTCGCCTAGACAGGAAAGAAATCTAACGTTTTATTCAGAAATAGGCTAGAAACCTGCACTCAGAGGAAGTATTTCAAACATACTAAAGAACAGAAACTCTGAGGAAACACTTGATACATTCTGAGGGACGGGAACACAGGAGCACGGAAGCATATCCCCTAACATTTCTTGAGGCCTACAATATTTTAACAAAACAGAGAATCATTTCTAAAGCCTACACTACTTTCACGAAGAATAAATGCAGATTCTTTTGTCGTTTATTTTCTGCAGTTAGGAAGACAGAATAACATTCAGTTAGCATTATTTTCATCATATTGACTAAGAAAATCAACTATCGTGCCTTGTGCACATTTTACGTGTTGTACACTCTCGTATTATATATTAGTAGTTCACACATATTTAAAAAAAAACATGCATTAGAGTGGATTAATCGAGCAGATTTTATTTACAAAAATCGTGCTCCATCACCAGTGAACAAAGCACTTGCGGGCCCACTGTGAGCAGTCTAATTGGCCAACCTGCATGCCTGGTTCAGGCAGGCTGAGCTGGGCCTGACACAGCTGGTGGGCAAGAAGACATCAGACCAATAGAGGAAGGGGATCAGAGTGAGTTAGGGTGGAAGTAGATTAGAGACACCTATAAAGAAGGGAGCTAGGGGAGAACCTGTAATCTCGCTGACCCATGACCTCCACCATCTCACCACACAGCAATTCTAAAGGGCAAAAGAAGGCTCACTTGGCTTATCTCAGCTTGGTAATTTCACCCAAGCTTTTGACATCCATTGTCAGGATAGGAGGGATCAGATTACAAGAAGTACTGCCCACCTTGTTCAGGTCTAAACGCTTACCCGTAATGCAGTCAGAGTCTTCCGCTGTCCAGTGTACGGGTGACTGTTTCCAGAAGCCATGATGTCACCACACACTGAATATGTGTTAGGCAAGTGCCCTCGAGAACCTGCCACTTACTCAGGAGGAAAAATCCAAAGGTGAAAATCCTTCTTCCTGGACAAAGACTTAAGAGGAATGAAGAAAAACAGGAATCTAGAATCCAACAGTGGAATTCTCCAGGAACAGCGAGTCAGGATCAGCAAGAGAAGGGAGTGAGGAAACAAGTGAAGGAACATGGCTGTGTTGCGATGCATCTTCCAACCAGACTAAGGGCCTGCTTTAGATCTTTAGAATGGTGACGGGATATCTCGTCCGCCGAAACATAAATCCCACTACATTCTATGGGATTTATATTTCAGTGGACCGGATATCCGTCACTATTGTGGCAGAGTAACCCGTCCGCCAAGATCTAATTCAGGCCCTGAGTCCTTCAAATAGTAAAACAACATGAAAAGGAATAGGAACTGTAATCAAACACCATGTAACATAAACATTGGGAAAGTCAGGAAGAAACTGAGTAAGGAACAGCCATGATGGAAAGAGATAAGAAAAGAGAATGAACACCTGAGGTGGACTAGCTGCGGAGTTGCCTTAAAAGGCAGTTGCAAACCCTCAGGCAGGTGATTGGTATTTGTCAGTTGAAGAGAGAAGAAGCAGTAGCCAGGAGCCCAGGATCATGAGTGGAAACAGGCCAAGGTGAGAGACACCTGTGGGCTTCATACTGCATCTTCTGAGGCCCAGGAACTGCGCAACCCCATAAAGTACAGTGGTTCTCAATCACCTGGGTGGCAGAGAAGGAATGGACACAACACATCTGACTATACAGCTGCAGCTCGTCTGATAAAGGAAGACAAGAAGGCAGGGCAGCTGAACCAAACATGTTCCTACTGGTGGCCTCTTAGACAAATCTCCCTTCTTCTAGACTGAAGCTCTGTTTGAAATATATTTACAGCTTCATGTAAAATGGTCCAAATTGTAAGCAGCAACCCTCTCTGCAGACAGCAATTCCAAGATCTGAAAGGTAAATGTGCCTGGTTAGATGGAATGGGTGGAAGCTCCTTACTATATGAGCCTAAGTTAGACTCTTTCCAAGAGCCACATTTCACAAGCTTTCACTTCCAGCGCTCATTGCATAAAAGAGATGGGGAAATAGAGGTGGCCTATGAGCCTATTAAAGACTTAGTCAAGAAATTATTCAAACACATACGCACAGAAGCACTTACTGAACAATGGGAAAGAAATAGTATCATAAGCCACACCTTAAATGTTACTGATAGTTCTGTATAGTTACTTAGGGATAGATTTAGAGTTTGACAATCAGGGTACTCCATCACAAATGTGATGGAGTACGTTGTCTGCAAAACTGATGGTCTGACAACCCTACTTATGGCTAGGAAGACTTCCAGGTTCCCGTCAACAGAGCCCAGTTGGCTCTGGCAACTGAAAGCTTCCTCCGATAGCCCATCAGAGTAGGAGCCGTCAGGGGATGAGCATTACACCACCCACCCTATGTAGAGGGGGGGTGGTGTGCTATATTCTGGTTCTTCACGAGGGTCATAAAAAAAAAAAATAACCCCCACAACCAGACAAAAACTCCCTGGGTGTGGGGCTCATTAGATATTTTTTTTCAATATCCAACTCTCACTTTGAGAGTTTGTTCTTGAAAAATAAAAACTTTGGTAAAGTTTGGTGAATGGCTGTCAAAATCAACAGCGGCCATCCACCAAACTTTTTTTATTTTGACAGAAGCCACTATGATGGTGGCTCCTCAAGGTACAGAGATCACCGCTTGGCTGGTCATGATCTCTAAATCTGGTGGACAGTACTCCTTAGGGTGGCGGATGTAATGTCCTTCACCACCCGGACATAGTGTACTTCGTACTCAAAACTCTACATCAGTCTCTTAGTTTTTTATAAGACAAAATCTGACACCACAACCACATTAGTAAACTTCATCCCAAATTGGCTCAGTCATACTAAAGGTGAGGTCAAACGGGACAGTGCCATAGGGATAACTGAACCTTAAAATGGGTGAAAACGATAAGAGAGCAGTACAAATAATTGGGCTGGAACTAGAGGGGCAAAATAAACTCATGAGATCTAACTGGTCTATGAGTCGCCCTGGATTGTGGGTGGTTGGTCTTGAAAAGCAAACCATGTTCTCTGACCACTTCATTCAATAAGGACTTTACCACTTTTTTTTACCTCTTCCTACTGGAACAAGGCCTTAAGGTGGGAAATGTACTTGGTAAACCACAGGAGATTTCCTCTCTTTAAGGACAGAATCTAGAGGTCACAAATCTCCCTCACTCATATTCCTCATATTCTGGGACTGACAACTCACGTGTCTCCCTCAGGCTTGGCACCTCAGTTGCAGTCCCCGCTTAGCACACCTCATGGCTTTCTCTATTTTGTGGTGTCTCTTTTTTAAAAAAATTGTAGCTGTTTATAGCAACTTTCCCACCCTGTTAATTTTCCAGTTCCCCCTGAAAGCTTCCCGCTGTTTGTTTAGCATGTGGCAGTCTGTGTCTCCAAAGACCACCCATGTTGCTGCTTCTTGTACGTGCAGCCAAGTCCTAGGTTCTAGCTGGCCAGGGAACACTGAAAGGACCTCACACCATAATCAGAAGGAGCACCTTCACTGCTTTGGCCATGGGGGCGGTGGTATTGGGGGGAGGGTCTCGGTGGTTCATGGAGGTCCATGGGATTCTACTTGTGGAAAACCCAGGCATTACCCTTCAAAAGGACTCTCTACCATAACCTTGTGTCTTTGGTAAGAATGCAGTAGTATATTGCAGAGTACCCTATTTATCTGACGCCTGAGTTTTATATTATGACTCCCTACTAAGAGGCCAATTGTTTGGAGATAACCCTTTCACCCTGGAGCAATAGTCAACATCCTGTGCCTTTTCAGGATGTCTGGCTGACTGTACTAAGCTACACCTGCTTCCATGCTCAATCAGTTTGCATTTCTGTATCTGAAACTCCAGTTCTTCCTGTTTTTTGCTGTACAGAAAGAAACTGGAAACCAGAGGACCTTTCATGAAAATATCTGAGTTAAATCCACTACCCACCTTCTAAGGCTGAACCAGACCTTCTACTGCCTTGCCCCGAAGCCCAGGAAAGATGGAAACCCTTAAGAGACGCACTCCATCCTGATATGAGGAGTGTTTTAACTATGGTTAGCTCTCTCATCCTGCCAGAGGCTACATCTTCAGGTTATTACTGGTCTTTTGGTGCCAGTATTTTGTATTCATGTGGAATTTCCTAAAGAGACTTCATCTGCATCAAGACCGAGACATGCTTTACCACAAGATGGATGGCATCCTTTTTGTTGCTGTCCTCCTCAATGGCTGAGAACAAGCCGTAGACTCTAGAAGAAACTCTCCTGCTGCAGCCGACTTAGAAAAAAGGGAAACTGAACCCCAAACAGAAGAATCAAGCAGACCCCTAAACAAAATACCAAAGAGAAAGGCCCAGCAGCTTAAAATCCTGAGTTGAGATACCTAAGAGCCATGAGTATCTTGCAAGCCAGCACGTCAGAAATACCACTAGAAAAAACAGCAACATGAGAGGTTGAGAAGCTACAGAAATGCATCTGAGCACTGTGAGTGTGGTGGGGCAGCACCACCGCGGACCTGCTAAGTATCAAATGGGAATGTCTATCTACTCATTTCCAACATCAGAAAGACGGATATTTTTCCTCTTGACCCCAAAAGGTGAGGTAACATCCTACTGGCTGACTCCAGAGCCATTTAGAAAAGTATTTTTGGCTCTAAATGTTCAAGGTTGGCTACTGAATCTAAATCCCAGTTCTCGGTTGGAACTGGTCAAGCCTGTGTGTCCAGTGTCTCTTTATACTAGAAATCGTGATTGTGACGTGCCAGCTTCACGATAACAACCCCTGAAGATTGGCAACGCAGGGGGGACTTTGTTGTAGGTATCCACCACCAGTGGTGTAACACAAAATGATGGGCCCCCACAGCAGAATGGGCTCAATGGGGCCCATGGAATGGTTGCCCCCCCTACACTGCAGCGGCCTGCTTGGTAAAGCAGAGTGGCATTCCTGAGCGTTTAACTATTTCTTATTCCATGCCATTGCACGCATTCTGAAAGGCATGCAATGGCATGGCTCATAGGGTGAGAGGGGCCCCTCCAAAACAAGAAACCCTGCCCCCCTGCACCACGGGGGCGGCAGGGGTCTCTGTTACGCCCTGCCCAAAATAACCTACCATTTCCTCTGCAAACATATTTGACCAGGAGGATCTCTAATTGCTTCTCCATTCAAATATCAAACCCCATTAAATGTGGATACTGAGGGCCTCTTTCAGAGTGGGAGGTAACGTGCCGTTTCACCAAAAATCATCAGATTCCCTGCCCCCTCTCAATTCTCAGGCTTCATTTAGAGGCAGGGGAATCGCTTGGTTGCATACAAGGAGACCTCAGTCTACTCTGCTGTAGGACAACCTTATCTGACTGCCTACCCGCCACGGGGCAGACAGAGTTCCAGCATCAGAAGGTCCGCCCTATTTAGGACGGTTGTCCTAGGCCATTTGTTACCTATTGGCAACTACTATGCGGTCACAAACTTTAAAAAAGAAGACATGTCCCAATGCGAAGGGAGAAAACTGCCTGTGGTTAGAGACATTTGTTGTTTTTCAGAAACAACCCCCCACTTTGGGGCGGGCGTGGTTGTTCTGGAAAACAAAACAAATTCTGACCCTGTTGCCATGATATAGCAATCTGGCCAGCTTTGCATTTTCACAGAGAGTGGGGCAGCCATATTGGTGAGATCACTTTCAGTGAAAACTCACCACCAACACAGCGTGGAACTCTAACTTTGGTGGACTTGCTACTGCGGGGCTGGTGAAGGTGGAGCATACATCGGCGTGGGGCTTGGCAGTTAGTTTACCTGCCAAAGTCTAAATGAGCCCTGAGACTTTTGGGAATCTGTTTTCGGCACCAAGGGTAGTTTTGTGGACAGGGCCGGACTGGCTACCGGGCATTTTTTGCTGGTGTGGCAGGGTGGGGCCCAGGTTCACTGCAGAGGGGCCTGTTTTGTTGCTGGGGAGCTGCAGGCACTTCTAAATGAACAATGCAAAACAAATACCTTCAAAGCCTTCTTTTTAAAACATTTGTTTTGCATTGTTTATTTAAGGAAAGCCCGGTAGCCAATCCGGCCCTTTTTGTGGACTTGGGTGGGACCTTTTTTTCTAAGTTCAGTGTTGAGTTTTGGGTTTTACATTTTCGGTGGGTGGTTTTTGACCAACCGAGCAAGAGGGCCATGGGATGTTCAAAGCCAGTCGAGAACAACTGGAGTTTCCCAAAAGGATAACTCTGGCCATAGGGGACAATGTTACAAAAACTAGAACATAGGACATAAAAAAGTTAATCAAATTTTATTGTTATATCTTGATCCTGAATGTGTATGCACTTTCTGGATTTTATTGTACGTTACATTTTGTAGATGCCCTATTAATACTGCAGAATGACGGTTGGTCCACCAACGAAACAAAGCACGAGATCGAAAAAAGACTACAGAGATTAAAAAACTTAAATCTGGTAAATTGGCTCCCTAAACTGTCTACCCGGGTGGCATCTATTCGACCAGACATTTATCCTCCCGTCCTACTCTGCAGAAGTTGTGGTGACTTTCCTGGTAGTAATGGATATTTTGGCTTGTCTAACCTTTTTGAACAAACATATGAGATGCGAACGCTGATGCACGTGGAAATGGCGGCAACTTTACTAAACCAACTTGCCTGTCAATCAGAATGAATCATTCGTGGAACCGGATGTGAGAAACCAAAAATTTCAAGAGAAAATTAAATAAATGATTGCGGGCTATTTACACTGGCCTATCAAAAAAGTTCTTAAATAATTTAAAGAAGACACTGAAAAAAGTAGTGTGGCGTTTCAGAGACTGGTACATGGTGCAAGTAAGAGTCTGGCTAGGTGGAGAATGGAAAAATGTAGATAGCATAAAAGGTGTGTCTGACCAGTTACAAGCCCATTTTGGGTGCTTGCCTTGCACAACTAACAGATGCAGCTTGGGGTCCCCAGCCATATCTATCCGTGCATTTTTCCGAGGCCAAACACGATGTCATGCTAATACGTTTCAGCGTGTTCTCATTGAAAGATCTTAGGCCCCCCTGGAAGCAGATCTGGTCCACCACAGAGTGCCGGCTCTGTGGGCAAATCAACGAAATGCTGCTTCATCTACTGTGCGTTTGACCGGCCTTGTTAAGACACAGACAAAAACTCTAATGTCCATCTTTAAGAGGCTTGCAAATCATATCATGCCAACCAGCTGTAATCACTTTACTGGGTGGGGCCTCTGTGCAACTGCCATGTAAGACAGGGAGATTCTTGAACCTTGCTAGCAAGGAGCTTCAAAAAACCAGCACCTGACTCTTCGACTCGTGCTTCCAGCCAAGGGAAGATCCCCTAGGAAGTTGCAGGCGCACAGCACTTTACACTCTGGGACTTGTAATAATTTAACCCTTTTACACAGCTACTCGATCAGGTCAGCACCCGTACTATAAACTACAAGCACTAACCCCTAATTCCTCTAGATTCTCCTGTCAAGAAAACAGCACTTTATTCAGCATACCACAAAAGCAGCTCATAAGCACCTTATAGCAAGAGGTTTGCACAGCATGCTTAGCACTTTTACTTGAGGAAGGTTTTATGACAAGTAGGGGCAAATTTCTAGGGGATTCCCACTTGAAACAGGCCTTGGCCAAGTCCCAACACTCTGAGTGTATTATCTTCACTGATTTCATTAAGCTACTATCTTGTGTAACTTGATGGTCCAAAAGCCCAACTTGATTACATGCATTGTTTTTAAGGCATTTTAATGGTTATATTGTATTATCATGGTAGTTTTTTAAGGTGTTTTAAATGTACATGCAATGGTTTTAGTTAACTATGCATTATAAAATAAACTTGAAAAACGATGTCAGCACTTTGCTGACTGTCAAGATGTAGATCCTGAGAGCTCAGCGTTGGCTGCTGACTGATGGACTGTTAGCAGGGTAAACAAGAAGAGAAAGAATGCACCACAAAATAGACTAAAGGACTGTTCCAAAGAGCATCAGAAAAAATATTAAAGGCCTCTGAACTCCCAGACTCTCTGGGAGACAAGGGGAGTAATCCTAAGGAAATAGAGCATAACTTTGGGCTAAAACAAATATTCAAAAAAATATATAGTGTCGCTAATTTTCAGGGCAGTTACATCAGTGGCTGTTGGACCTGTGTGGGACACGACCCACAAGAGGAAAGATAGCAGTTGCTTTTGAGGGACTATGAGCTCCCAGATAGCTAAGCTGCTCTTGCATATAGACAAATCGACATGTAAGCCTAGGGAAGTTATCATGGATTTCTATGTAGGTTTGAAAGGAGGTTCCATATATCATCAACAGAATATCTCTTGATACCCATCAGTCACCGAAAACAGCAATTCAGGTGCCAGCACCACTGTAGTAGATCACACATCTTTCAACCATGATGGATACCTAAAGGACCAGAAAGCCTGTTGCACAGGGACTGTTTTGGCCTAAATAGTCCAGTTCCCTCAGTACTGTTGAGTTGAGCTAGTGAATGTGGGGGCATCCAGTGAGCTCTCAGTGGATGGCTTACTGTAAAAAAAAAAAAACTCTATTTGTCTAGGATGGTAGATGTTCCACTGACCCACTCTCCATTGAGCACAATTGCGACAGAGGCTGGCTCCATGGGCAGAGTGCTGGTTTGAGCTGCCATACCGGGGGCACATGCATGCATACATGAACCTCAGCTAGTCCCAGAGACCACGGTTTCTTCAAAGGGTTTCTTTAAAGGGACTCAGTCTCAGAGTAGATCTCAATGTGAGCATGAACATTACTTCCTCCCCAGATGACTGGTGATTCTGGAGAGGGCAGTGGGAACTCAATAATAGGCCCATACAGATTCTCGGTGCATTTAGGTGATCTTCAATCTTGATTGAGACTGAAGAGAGGCAAAGAGAACGTCTTGCTAGGTGTGCAGAATAATGAACTTGAAACTCCTGATCTGGGAGAGTGGAACATCCCTTCAACAACATCAGTCACACAGCTGTATTGGACTATTTGTGGTTGTGGCAGCCTGGCAGTGCATGCTAAGTGGTCAACAATCTGTTGCGGGATTCTCAATGGCTCATGTATTACTACTCAATGTTTAATGTGCATTTACAGCATCTGCACTACTTGCTTTTGATGCACAGGCTCCAGATTCACACATATGTTCATGACATCTGCTGTTCAAAGGTGGTATGTTAATGTGTTTGAACCACCTGTGGTCCTCCTATAGCAAGATTCTATGGGGGTTTGTGGGGGTTGAGGGTTGGGCGCACACTGCCAGCCAGTCAGCACCAATTCTTCTGTTACGTTCTGATACATGCAGTTCATACTATTTTCAGTACTCACACGTACCAAAGGTGTTGGAACGACAAATGCTTGCATTTCTGGACACCTGATTCTGGGATCTTGCCCTTCTTAGGCAGAAGGGATCAAGTAGGTTTAGGGGTGCTTGAAATACAACTTGTAGTAGATAATGTAAAGTACCCAGTTCTGGATTACCAAATAGGCAAAGTAGGCACCGGCTTATGGGCCCCACTCCTTCTAGGTGTCCAGTGACAATGGATCAAAATAATATTGATTTGATCTTAAAAGAAATTAACAATCAAGCTTCCTTAAATATTGTTTCCAAAAGACAGAAAAAAATGAATCAACTCAAAGAAACAAAAACTTTACATTAAAGGCTCTATAGAGAAAATACTGTATTAATGTAATGTACTCATTAACAACTTAAAGTACATAAACCAGAGACATCAGATTCACATAACAGTTTGACTCTTAAAAGTACATCTTCTGGCAGCCGTCAGTTTGTAAACAAATCTGGTGCATTTGGTATCAGGAGATAATTTGCGAGGGGGCCAAAAATTCCGACTGCCTAGGGGCCTCTACAGGGTTTAATCCGGCACTGAAAGTGCCATCCCAAAGTATACAGGTGCATCCCATGGCTTGTCAATCACAGGATTCCCGGAGAAGCCCAGCAGTTAAGGGGAGGGGGGCACACTACCAGCACGTGCGCACCTGTTCTTCCAATGTATTCTGATGGATGCAGTTCATAATACTTTCAGTTAAGAGTGTTTGCCATTTGTGTTGGCAGAGCCAGTGTTTGTGTTTCTGCAAACTTGTCTGGGTCTTTACCTGTCTCCAGCAACAAGATTCAAACGTAGATGAGGACAAACTGGCTCAGACTCTTGCACAGGTTTCCTGTTGCAGATTATTTTATTTTTAACATTTTATTTACTATATTTTTAGTTTTGAATAAAATGTAATTCGATCTGTGAAGAAATGTTTAAAGTCCACTTACCAAGTCTTGGGTACTTTATATTTGAACTAGGAAGGAAGGAGTGTGGAGGCCAGAACATGATTGCGTTCTGCAAGGTCCAGGCACCACGTCCAGCTCTGCTGGGAATGCCCACCATAGTCCAGGCACCGTCTGACTGTGGAGCGGCTTACTGCTTCATGGTCATTTGAAAAGATTGACTGCTGCATAGTTAGCCAATAAGTACTAACATTTCTGCCACTAGGAGGTTGGTAGCCCCCGTAGACACAGGTGTTTCCAGATGAAACTTGCACTTTTGACAGGACACTTTGGGTTAAAGAATTCCCAGGAAAACTTAATTCCACATTTTTCTCTCCCAACATAGTGGAAATGTTGATAAATGCTGCTGATCTAGCTCAACTAGCCAATTGTATAGTAAGTCGAGAGGACAGACAAAAATCCCCTTGATAACAATGCAAGCGGTGAGTGTATCTTTAAACAGGTGTGATTGGACAATGTTGGTGCTCTGCACCCACCTGAGACCTTTAAGAAGAAGTACATACTCATAGTTATAGAACTCTTAAGAGCACAGCACCCGGTGGTAGCCCAAGACATGATTGTGAATTTTTGCTTTGAGTGGATCCACAACCATATCATCTTTGAATCGGAATCAACTTCATTCCCATCTACATCCCAGTGATAGGAAAGGAGTATGTGGTAAACTACAAGCTGGCCTCATTATACCATCCCTAGATTAGAGGTGGGCGAGCAAACAAATTAACAGGGAAAACAGACCCAAGAGTCTGGCTTGGCTGTATGAGCTCATGCACTAGCTGAGCCATGAAAACACTTGGCATGTAAATCATGCTACAGGCATCATGTAACAATATGATAAAGTCTCTTCAAAGTTAAAAAAATTGAATTTCTTTAAAATGTGGAAGCATTTCACCTGAGTACATAAAATGATATCACTGCATTGAGAAGACGTTATTAAAATTGATAGTTTTTAAACATTCATGCCCACCCCCAAACTCCTTGATGGCAATACCATTAATGAACCAAGAGGGAAGTAAGTTATCATATGCACTCTATATGTTGGCAAAATTATTATTATACATGGAGCACCAATATAGTCTATTAAATCAAACACAACAGGGGGTTTTGTACAGCACACCCTTAATTCACATATTTCAAGGTGGCTCTCACATTTGCCTAGGCAAAAAATATTTGGTCAATGGGGCAAGCCAGATTGATCCCAGCTTTTCTGGTTTCACATTGTGCAATTATCCTCTTTCAATCTTCTGTTTTACAGCAATGATTAGAACTTTATCTTTAATTCTTGGTGCATGAGATTAGAGAGTGGGTGGCAGACAGGAGCCACAAGAAAGCTAGTTTTTTGGGCTCCAGGGTACAAAAGGACCGCAAGCTGAGCTAAAGTCAGGCCTTCATTCTCTTGCCCACCTCTACCCCATTCCAATAGATAGGTTGAGCATTTTAATAAGATACTAAAAAGAATAATGGGTTCTTTGGGCAGATACTGAAATAAAAGTACTTTGTGTGTGATTCATTTACAATAATGGGCCTGCTTTTAAACCCTATTAAACAGATGTTTTTAGAAGACAGGTGGACAGGCATGTACACTGTCTTGAAAAACAGCCATGATACTTATGCCAATTACCTGATTGACACCGGAGTTACCGCAGCAGCTTTGTTGTGTGATCTGTTTCAATAAGTTGGAAATATACCACTGTGTATGTGGGTTTTTTCTGCACACACAAGGATCGTGATGTTTGCTAGGTGTTCAAGAAACTCCATCTCACATTTTATGTTGAATCGGAAAGAGTTTAGTAAAAGAAATAATAATTTCTGATTCACAGATATTACCAACATGGGCTTCCCCACATCATCTGCAACTCAACAAGGAAGAGCTCAAATATATACCCTCCTACACACGTTTTTATTATTGTTCAAATAACAAACATTCCTATCATGAGAACAAGCAAGGGCCCAGCTGATCTCACGATAATTAGTAGATGACCTTCACTGGTATGTAAACAGTTTATGCTGAGCAAGCTAGTTTGCAAATTTTCACATCTCTAGAGCCAGGACACAGCGCATCTGAAGCTCAGAGGTGGGAACATCTAGTAGGCTAAGTTAGCATGAGAAAGAAAACATGGCTGAAGCAGGCTCCACAGGAAGAAGCAGACTGTGGAGTGCAGGAAGGCAAAAGTGGTCTTAGGTGAGGCACCTGTTTTGAAGACTTTTGAATTCAGCCTGCCCTTAATCATTCAAATGCATATCTCTGGCCATGAATTGATGCTGTCCTCGTTAAGTCAGTGAGAAAGTAGTTGTTATAAACAGAAAAATTAGGACAAAGCTGAAAAGGAGTGCTACAACATTGTGTGGACCATTCTGTCCCTTGCTCTTTGGGGTGACGTTCACCTTGCAGACCAATCACATGCCACTGATATGCCAAATAGCAAGACTAGGAGACGACCTAAAGTTCCTGCAGTGACCTATATCCCTCCAGGCACTGCATGTCACTGTGAAGGACCAGAGTGTAACTTTTAATGGGTGTGGTAATGGGTGTCCAAGGACATTTATTGGATGATATGTGACACCTGGCTAAGAGTAGCTCCCTACCAGAGTCTGATCTTGGATCGGCAAGCTGTAAGGACGAATGTCCAGAGATGATAGTTGCAGCTAACAAATCCAACAAATTGATATTTTGCTTGAAAGTGAGGATAACAGATGTACATGCCTCTTAGCTGCACCTTATGACCTGGTGAACAAGGGGGCACCCAAACTTCCTCAACTCTGACTTAAGAGAGAACTTCCAAACTTGGCTATGAAGATACTGAATGTTTGTTGACCATCTATCAGATTTATGATTACATATTTTTATTTTACTCCTTTACGTCTGTTGACCTCCTTCTGAAAAATCCATGCATACTCCATAGTAGGATCTGTCCTTCTATACTACTTCATTTTGTAGTAAGAATGGCTTAGGGAATTCTGAAATCCCTCCTTCAGGGATGTATGAGGAAGATATTGTGACTCCCTTCTAGAAGGCTAGCCAAGTGGAGATAATCCTCGAGCTCATGTCAACAAGTGCTGACATAAAGCACTTTTTTAAAGATGTCTGCATCTGGGCTGGATTGTACCTCTTCTTAGTCCACACCAGTTAATATCTGGCTTGCCAGAGAAAGGAGCTTTATGAAAAAACCCTTTCTCCAAGTAACTGGCTGCCCAACTTTCAAAACAAAGCCCCTTGCTATTATGAGCAGATACCTTGATGGTATCACTACTGAGCATCTCCAGCAAGTACTCTGGGAAAAAAGGTCCTGAAGAATCAGAAGTAATCCTGAGGAGAACTTCCATATATTTGGTGTTGTGTGCTACCTGCAACCCTACATCTGACAGCAAGATGGAAAACAATTACTAGTTACTTGGAATTCACGATTTAGGTGGAAACTTAATTTTACAACCAGATGAGAAATTGTGAGTAATGCTGTAATTTTGCATATGGTATCACAGCAAGCTGTCTGTGAGGTGAGGTCCAGCAACGGTGGGGAAGTGGGCCAGAATGACCTATAATGATGATATTCTGACAAGGATATTCTGGTACCATACCACCTAGACTGTACCTAGGCAAAAAAGAGGCTTTGCAGCCCCACACACAGGTTCTATGTGTGGCTCACTCAGAGGGTAGCTCTCTGCTAGAAAGAATAGTAAAATCATCAAGAGCCCCATATATGGCTAAGGACCCTTCTTCAACACTCAGGCCAGACAGATTGGTTATGGACTTGGGCTCTAGCTCATGCAGTGCCTAATTTGACCCAGTGGTTGCTGTGGGGGCCAACTGCACTTATTTTTGGGGGCCGGTGGGGGCCTCAGGCACTCATTATTGGGAACTGACACTTATTTTTTCTCATCCAACATTTCCCAAGAGCAAGAGAGGGAAAGTGCAAAATGGAGAAAGACTGAGAATGAGAAAGACGGAAAACTTGTCACAAAAGGAAAAAGGAGGAACCTGCAGGAGTGAGGTAAAGAGGCAGGGAGTGTCTGGAAGGCAATTAAAGAGGCCTGAGGTGGAGTCTCGGTTATGCAGCATAGGTATTTGGCACGCCGGTGCCGACTGCGCGCTTCTGAGGAAAACTTAGGGCACAGACACTTATTCTTCAACAAATTAAGCACTGATTATTCTTCAACAAACTAAGCACTGAGCTCATGTAACAATGGGCAAAGGTTACTGAGTACCAGGGTATTGTGCAAACGAAGAGTGAGACCTCCAAACAATCAATCAATCAGTAGATTTACGGTTCTTGTCATCCGTGAGGGTATCCAGGAGCTGGCAGGGTCCAATTCATTAGCCAAATAGCTTGGTCTTCAGGGACTTTCGGAACTCTGGAAGAGGTGGGGAGGCCCATAGATGAAAGGGTAGCTTGTTCCATGTATTCGCTGCTAGGTAGAAGAAGAAGCGACCGCTGCATCTGCTACGTCGGATACAGGGTTGAGGGTTAGAGAAAGGGACGCGGACCAGAGGTATCTTGTAGGCTGATAGAAATTCAGGAAGTAGTTTAAGTAGGCGGGTTTTCAATTGTGTAGGGCCTTGTCTGGGTGAGGAGTGTGAACTGGCATCTTTCCAATACAGAGAGCCAGTAGAGTTCACTGAGGGAGTGGGTGATGTGAGTTTATCTAGTGAGATCCAGGATGAGTCCTCCACAGGTAGCAAACACACAAAGGTTGAGGCAAGCATGCTCACTAATCAGAGCCATCGCTCCTTGGTTCAGGTCCTCTGCACATATAGATAGTACCTTGTGAATCATTCCTTACTATTTGGTGATTGGTTCAAAATTAGAAAAGACGAGCAGCGTGCAGCTCCAAGACATGCACTAACTCACCAGACATGGTTCAAGCAGGACTGGTCATGATGAGACTCTTATATGAGGTACATGGCAAAGTCATTTTTTATTTGCAGTCTGTGTCACAGTCCACTGTCAATTAGTGCAAAGTGCACTGTTTAATTTTGAGTTATCCTGTCAATCAAGCAAAGAAATACATGAAAATGTTCAGGGAGCATGTCTGGTATGACCATAGAGAACTCTTAAAATGCAAATAGTATGGTGTCATATGAAAACCTTGATAAAAATTAATTGGAAAAAAGTGTCAGAATAAGACAGATTAGCCGTGCAGCTGCAGACTTTTGCCCTTAATCCACTGTGCAGTACTCTCTGGGAACTCTCCCACTCTGAGCTGCCAAAGTAACATAACCGCACATGGGTCACAACTACTGGCCCGAAGCAAATCAAACCTCTGCGCTCAGAGTGTTAGCGTGTGGTGGCATTCTGTCCATTTTGAACCAGTTGTCAACCCTGTTTCCTATGTATGCAATAGCAACTTATCAGCACCAGGTAGGGATTCAAGCACTAAGTAGGGAGTCTAGCTGAAGGTAGTATAATAAAGAGCCCTGAAAAAATGCTAGCAAGGAAAGTGGCCTACTGGCTTCCCAGCTGGGTAGCAAAAGGCAACCATAAACAGGATGCAGTTGACCATTCACACTCATCATGCCACTGTACCCAGCCCTGCCAAGTGCAATGCATCACAGATGAGACTAACGCATTTCAATGTTGATTCCTGCTTCAGTGCACGGAAATGTATTGTATGCATTTACAACTCCTCTCTGCCCCTTGTAATTTTTGGAGGGTCTCCCAGCACTGCTATGTGATTCCCAGTATGAGCTGTCAACCTGCAGCTGCTGGGTACACTGGCAGAGACTCCCGGGTGGAAAAAATGTAATGTTATCATGGATATGTAATGTTATCATGGATATGCTAACACAACAAGATGATGGATGGAGAGCTGAAACTTTTCAGACACTCACCCCCAGTCACAGATCTGGATTGAATCGATCATCGTTCTTTAGCTAACTTCACCCCCCGAGTTCAGACCCAGCCATATGCAAATCATTCTTGACCCTGTTCCTCATGGGAACAGTCCAGCCCGCACTGCCAAGCCAGGTCTTCCCTGGACCGGAAACAAGCATCCTGGGACCGGTTTCGGGGTAATACCTCTAATCAGCCAGGCTAGCTTGATTCCAGTGGCAAAGTGAGCAAGGGACGCACGTCTGGGCATGCCCTGTCAACTTAGGGCGAACAAAGCAAACATAAGGAGATGATGGATGGAGCGCTGACACTTTTCAGACACTCACCCCCAGTCACAGATCTGGGCTGAATCCATCATCGTTCTTTAGCTCACTTCGCCACCCCAGTTCAGACTCAGCCATATGTAAATCAGTGTTGACTCTCTTCCCCATGGGAACAGTCCAGCCCGAACTGCCAAGCCAGGTTTTCCCTGGACCGGAAACAAGCATCCTGGGACCGGTTTCGGGGTAACAACCCTCATCAGCTAGGCTAGTTTAAATCCAGTGCAAAGTGAGCAAGGTACCCACGTCTGTGCATACCCTGCTAACTTAGGACAAACAAAGCAAACACAAGGAGATGATGGACGGAGCGCTGAAGCTTTTCAGACACTCACCCCCAGTCACAGATCTGGGTTGAATCCATCATCGTTCTGTAGCTTACTTCGCCACCCCAGTTCGGACCCAGCCATATGTAAATCAGTCTTGACCCTGTTCCTCCTGGGAACAGTCCAGCCCGAACTGCCAAGCCGGTCTTCCCTGGACCGGAAACAAGCATCCTGGGACTGGTTATGCTGACACCTTGTCATCACACATTTGGTGGTGGATGGGGTTTGGACACAGCCTCTCTGTCACTTCATTGATGCAGGGCACTGACTACCGGAACTCGTAAACATTTCAGACTCCTTTGGCCATAGTGCAAATAAGGAGCCTGTGCCCTTCTCCGTTGCTGGCCGTACCAATCCTAACATACTTCGCCGAGCTTGGATTCCAGTAGTCATAAAAGTCTCTCTTGCACAGGAGACTTATCGTGTGCTCCGTATTTGTGGCCTAGATATGTATTATACATGCAGCAAGAATATATTCCTTTAAATAAACCACAGCATTTTTTGTACAACGCACATCATGAACACACATATTTGAAGGAATTGGCTTATGTGACAATGAAGAAAAATGAGGCTCAGTGAAATAAAATATTTGCTTGGGTTCTCACAGTTTGGTCAAGCTATGAAATGGGGACTGATTCCAGGTTTTCGAATTTCACCTTGTGGTATTCAGCCACTAAATGGGTATCTCTTTCTCTCTTCTCTTTTGCATCAAAACAATGTTTTTCTGTAATTCTTGGCGCATAAGGTTACAATGTAGGTGGCAGACAGAAGCCACATAAAAACTCAGTTCATTTTGGGCTCAAAGGTCCAGAAGAACTTTGAGCTGAGCCACAACCAGGCATCTGGCTCAAACTTGGCTCACGCACAACTATGCAGCAATAAATTAAGAACTCAATGACCATTTATGAGTAGAGGACTCACGAAAAAGTTGGGTTCCAGGAGAGTGTGTTTCTGTAAACACTGGCAAAAACCATGTTGAACAAGGTAAACAGAAAACCAAATTAGTTTATTAGGCACTGAGGTTACAGTGACTGTACACAGTGAGAGAGGCAGTTGGTTGTGTTCACGCTCTGTCCCTTCAATGAAGACCTCAGGGTGAGCTGTGATGGTATCATCAGAGGCCTGGCCCTGTCTTCACTTTCTGCAGCTACCCCCTCTAAGGCCTCTGGGTGCTGTGAACGCCTGGTTGCAGTGAACGTCCTTATTATGAGGCTGTGGGTGCCACATTCACTACACTCTCAGTAAAGACCTCAAAGTTCAATAGCAATCCTCCATCAAAGACAGACTTGTTAATTAATATCATGGTGCCATCATTAAGTACAACATTGTGTTAGAAAGGGCAACTTGGTCGGTGAGCTACCATTTCCGGGTTGTTGCAGCTGTTTCTGTCTTTTCTAGAGCCTCACATTACCCAAAAAGGGGTAATGTGTGATATTTATCTGTTTGTAAAGACATCCTCATCTTGCTTTCCTAGTGTTACTGCGTCACTCAAAGTGTGGCACACTTGCCAATGGAATATCATTCACACGCTCACTCAAGCCATGGAACGGTCACACAAAAGAAACAGAAAAAGTAGCAGCTGTGTGCACTTGAATCACTGCTATGTTTCTTACAGAAAGGGAATCAACTGCAATTCATAATGCTCTAGAGGCAAAAACAGTAATTAGATTTAAACAAAGTCCTAGAGCAGGAACGAAACAAAATATTGAATAAGCGAAGGTAAAAGTTGAAGACATCTAAAGCATGCATATCAAAAGTGGGCTGATGATCTATTTGGGTGACGGGAAGCCGCTTTGTTTTTAGTTTTCGTTTTTGAAGAATTTCAAGTCGTTACATTGTAAGGTTTCAGGACGGTGGAGATTATTAATGTCAGTTTCATTCCATATTTTTCTGTTTGATGCATCGTAATGTTAATTGAATATAAT
The DNA here is from genome assembly GCA_963921515.1 of Calotriton arnoldi. Taxonomy (NCBI): domain Eukaryota; kingdom Metazoa; phylum Chordata; class Amphibia; order Caudata; family Salamandridae; genus Calotriton; species Calotriton arnoldi. The sequence continues at coordinate 19,881 of CAWUFW010025434.1, forward strand.
GCTGAACAGCACACGGACTATTAAAGCTCGGAATCGAGAGGCCCGCGTGAGTCAGCTTGGTCCGGGCTGCTGTTTACGCATCCGTTTCTCCCCTCCCCTAAGGTCAGCCCTGAGCGCCTAGGTATGCCGCTTCCGGGTGAAGATGCAGGAGAGGCCAATGGCGCACGCTCACTGCCACCTCTCGCAAGCTCCTCCCTGGCCGCGCCCCCTGCTCTGGTTGCCTAGCCTCTGTCCTCCCCTCGCGCGCAGGCCAGCAGCGAAGAACCCACGTGCCTAGGCGCTACGCGAGCGAATGACGACGGCCGGTTTCTGCAAGTTGGCCATATATGGCGAAGTTCTGGGCGCGCGGGGCGCGGCCTTGGCCCCACCCCCTGCCTGCCTATCCGACATTAAATAGGATAGGGGCGCAGCAGTGGAGTCTCATTCAGCCGGCGGCAGCGGACTTGGCAGCATCCAGTACCATCTGTCTTATTCTTAGGCGGAACCCCCCATCTCAGGTGAGGTTGCGTTCCTGGCCAATGCGGGTATCTTTTTCCTGGTTGTGAGCGTCGTTAACGCTAGTTTTTTTTTCTGAGCATTGACGACGATGTAATAGTTTTTGCCTTTTGTGCAAAAAATTGTGCAAGTGGAGTAGTGCGTGTACCCATGGCCCTTGGAGGTGAAAGTAGAGAAACCTATATAACTTTTTTTTTTTTTTTTTTTTTTTTTTTTTCCTCGTATTCTTGCGCAGTACACTCGTTTGTACGTCATTATTATGGTGGCTTTTCTGGTAGTTGGATTGGTTTTGGGGCGAGTGAGTGGTGTTGGTCCGCTTTAATAGGTAGCGCTGTCTGCTTAGCACTGTTAATACCGTTCCAGTTAGTCCGTTTAGTGGCACTTCATTTATCGACTTCGGAAGGATGAGAGACTGAGTGGGCTTTGCACAAGCTATACCTTCTAACGTCTGGTTAACACAGACAGTACAGTGATGGCTTTGTTAAAGTTGTGGCTGCCCTCCCTATCGAGTTTGCGTGTGAGGTTTGGAGACCAGGGACCTGCGCAAATGGGTGGCTCGGAGGTAGACTTAACAGGGTGGATAACTGTAACTTGCACGTCGTTGTATATGGGTTTAAAAGGTGGTAACCTTGGGCTGAATGTGCATTACTGCCCAGAGTCAGGCCTGCCAACACCCCCCCCCCCCCCCTTCCAGGTTTCTGTTTATTTAAATTACGTGATCCCCCTGACAGGCGACGAGGGTGTTTGAGTTCTGTGGGTGGGGCCAGTCGGTGGCTTGTCCTTAAATGGTCACAGCTGTGGTCCATGCTTTGACGTAATGATCCTGTTTGTGAAGGTGAGGCTGCCCTGCAGTGCCTTGCACGATGGCTGCCCGGCACACCACGCATCAGGCGATGCATTCCTGGGGAGGATGCAGTCTCTTGAACTAGCTTCCAAAAAGCCGAGTACTTGCAAACTTTCCACAGCGTCAATGGGGCCAGTTTAGTGAAGCCGAACTCCATCGTCGTTTGTAGAACTGCCTGACTAGAAGATAGTATTTATCAAGTTGTGGTGATGAGCAGGAGCCCGTGAACAGGGATGCAATCCTTAAATACACCTTAAGCTTTTGCAGCCCTGCAGAGGTCCCACTCACTGTCAAGAGATATAGCAACGCCCCTTACCGGTAGCATAGTATGTAGTGGCGCTCTTTGGGTTAGAGCTGTACTGTCTGCGTTCGCGTCTAGTCTTCCAACAGCCCCTGTATGGGGCTCATACCTAAATACCCACTCCTAAATTTGGGGGAGGGCGTGTGTATGTGTGGTATGCGGCTATTTCGCTGCCTTCGAGCTTGACCTGCGAAAGGCAACTGGAATGACTTGTCCTGCGCATACATTTAGGCAGTCTTTCGTAGCACGAATAAGCGGCCATATCTATATGAACCGGTTTAACAAAAAAAATAAGCGGCCATAAAACTTAGCGGGTGGTCGTCCGGAAGTGTTACAGTTCATGGAAAACTGACGGGCTTGAATAGGCGCCATATTTGGTCGCCCCCAATCGATTGACCGCAACTCGAGAGGTACACATTGCCCCTTTATTTACCTTAGTAGTCTAACTTGGCCGTGCAGTCGTAAACTTGCACAACTACCCTGGTAAGTGTAGGACCTTCTCGCACTATGCGGCGCATTATACGCTTGCCCCAGTTCTGTTGCCAGATCCCAAAGTCTTACCACACACCATGCCTGTATAGTCGGCGCTGCTCTTGTGCGGTGTACTAGGTAGGAGTAGTGTATACATGGGCGTCCGCAGAAATTTTTCCAGGGGGGGGCAAAATGTTAACTCCATCACCATCCTCCGACATGATGTGTGCCATATCATCCTCAAAAGGATGAATGCAAGTGGTGACCCACTGGAGTTTGAATGCTATATGTAACTGACACTAAGTTCTTTGTGGTATGACCATTAACACACTTCGTTCTATATATTAGAGACAGAAACTGCTAGACTGCATTGCGCAAACACACAAAATGTGGTTGCACGAACCTAAATCACAGCCAAAGCTCAACGCTTACCCCCAAAAAATCCCATAGAAGGTTTCATTTGAACCACAGCTTCACTCCTTCACTCATCTATCCAACCTTTTTCCCATGTATCCTCCCTTTCACTCACTCATCCATCCTTACATCCTCCCTTTCATTCATCTGTCCATCCATTCACCCTTTCACTCATCCTTTCACTAATCCATCCACCCATCCCTTCACTTACTCTCTCACCCACCTTTTCACATTAAGTATGAGCTGAGCCTTCGTCTGCAGAGTTGCAGACAGAAGAGACCCATCAGGAACTCACCCCTCGATGTAGTTCCCAAAGCAAAGGGAGGGGTTCAAGACGCCCCTGCACACAGTCAATCTGAAACTTTGGGAGTCATGAGTCATGCATGATGCACAGTGCCAGGACGTGAGGTGGCTGTGGCATGGTGTTTCCAGGGCTTTAAGTGGGGGGGTCTCTCCAAAGGGGTTGTTCGATTTAATTAAGGGCGTAGCTTGAAACACCTAAGCTAAAATTCTGTGCTTAGCATAGTGTGCCACCCGACTGGTATTTTGCTGCTTCTGTCATTGCATTCAGATATATAATACAGCAGGTAATGTTACACCTACAACAAGCCAGAACTATAGGCTTTGTCAATGGTTGTTAGTTGCATAAAATAAAAAAGCAGCAACCATGGATTCGTTGAATATAATATTGAAAATGCTTCAGTTCTAAAATGATGAGACTGTGAAAGACCTATAACCCTTTTTTTTTTTTTTTTTTTTTTTAACTTTTTCCGCCTTATTTTGATTAACTGGATTCTCTCCTAACAGCATGGGCGTTTTCGTACATTTCTTCCTTCTGACAGGATGCCCGAGGCTGGAGGAGGCCCACCACACGCTTTACCAGCCAGACTGGCCCATTGTCATTCTGTATGTGGCAATCAGCTGCATACAGAATGACAATGGGCGAGGTGGAGCTGCTCTTGCTCTCAGGAGTGCAAGGCGGCCCCGTCAAGGCATTGAGGATTCTCACAGGGGAACAGTGATGTTCCCCAAAGGCCAAAATTACGGACAAAAGGCGGCCGGCTGGGTGATCCAAGGGGGGGCAAGCGCCCCTCCTTGCCCCCCCCCCCCTCCCGCGGACGCCCATGAGTGTATATGCTTGATGCGAAGGGGTGGAAGGATTTTAATGTCACTTGAGGATCGAGGGTGTTTCTGCCACTTGGCTTACTTTGCCTCCGATTAAACTCCATCTTGGGTCGGTTAGATGAATTGGTAATTGTTCATAGATGTCCCCTATATGTTAAGGTAAATGTATCCGTTCTCTTTGACAGTTAAATAAAAATGGCAGAAGAGGAGATTGCAGCGCTCGTCATTGACAATGGTTCCGGTATGTGCAAAGCTGGCTTTGCTGGAGACGACGCCCCCCGTGCTGTGTTCCCATCCATCGTTGGACGCCCCAGGCACCAGGTGAGGCGCTCGTGCAGGCGCTTGAGACATGCCCCTCTGCGGGCGTTCCCGGCACAATTTGTTCCTTACTAACCTTCATCCTCCTTCCAGGGTGTCATGGTTGGCATGGGGCAGAAGGACAGCTACGTAGGTGACGAGGCCCAGAGCAAGAGAGGTATCCTGACACTAAAGTACCCCATTGAGCACGGCATTGTGACCAACTGGGACGACATGGAGAAGATCTGGCATCACACCTTCTACAACGAGCTCCGCGTGGCACCGGAGGAGCACCCTGTCCTTCTCACAGAAGCCCCCCTGAACCCCAAGGCTAACAGAGAAAAGATGACCCAGGTGAGGCTTTATAACTTATTTTGACGGCCTTTCCACTTGATTCAAACCTCTGGATTTTAGACTCCTTTCTACAATTCTTTTCTTTAATATTTTCAGGGTTCTGTGCTCCTTCTGGCATTTCCTTCCTGAAGTCTCAGGTTTCTTATTTTCTGTATTCTGCCTGCTTTTCTTTTTTTCTTTACACCTAACTTTTGTTGTGCATGGTAGCATGTTGGTTCCAGTGTGGGGTTTGCAGTGCTCTTTCGGTACTGTGGAGTACTAAAACCATGTTCTCACTCCTCTGCAGATCATGTTTGAAACTTTCAACACCCCAGCAATGTATGTTGCCATCCAGGCCGTGCTGTCCCTGTATGCCTCTGGTCGTACAACTGGCATAGTTATGGATTCTGGTGATGGTGTGACGCACACTGTACCAATCTACGAAGGGTATGCCCTTCCCCATGCCATTCTGCGTCTTGACTTGGCTGGCAGAGACCTGACGGACTATCTGATGAAGATATTGACGGAGAGAGGCTACAGCTTCACCACCACAGCCGAGAGGGAAATTGTGCGTGACATCAAGGAGAAACTGTGCTACGTTGCTCTGGACTTCGAGCAGGAGATGGCCACCGCCGCATCCTCCTCTTCCCTGGAGAAGAGCTACGAACTGCCAGACGGGCAGGTCATCACAATTGGCAATGAGCGGTTCCGGTGTCCAGAGGCGCTCTTCCAGCCTTCCTTCTTGGGTAGGTGTTGACTGCTTAGCACTAGAGGGATCTCGCAGACTGGTTATGAAACTGTGGGTTTGGTGTGAAGACTTGAGGGGCCGTAATAACTTTCGGACCTAAGATTCTGATCGGATCAGTTTTGTAGTGCTGGGTCATGGGCTGTGTTAAATGTCCTGGCAGTCCTATAGAGGTCTGCACGTGTATTTAGATTTTCCTTGGGGCACAACCTATTGCTTGTCCTGGTTTTTGGAAGTACCCGGCAAGGGCATATACCATGTCAGTTAAGATTGTGTTCACAGGCCCGGTGCAAGAACAGTTCACCTTTTTAGAACTGGATTGAATTTATGTTGGGTGGGGGAGGAGGGTACCCTACATCAAAGGTGTACTGCCATAAACGTGTTACACAATGGTGATTTGTGATCTCTCTTGCCTGAGATCATGGATATAGGTTATAGTGGACACCCGCGCAGTCTGGCCTCCATTGTAAGCATGGTACTGGTTTAGGAGGGTGCATGGCCTACATGTGTCAATCCAAGCTGCATGGCGTAGGATAATGTAAATGCTGCATGCTCAATTAAAATATCATCTTTACCTAGGAATGGAATCCTGCGGTATCCATGAGACCACATTCAACTCTATTATGAAGTGTGATGTGGACATCCGAAAAGACCTTTATGCCAACACAGTATTATCTGGTGGTACTACCATGTACCCTGGAATTGCTGACCGAATGCAGAAGGAGATTACTGCTCTTGCACCAAGCACAATGAAGATCAAGGTGAGCTTCTGGGTGGGGGTGATGGCATGGCCCAGTGATGCTAGTAACGAGTTTGTGTGCTGGGATGCCACCAGTCTCCTACTGTGGTAACTGGAGACCATGTAGGTGGCAGATTATCTCTGAATCTGTGCTTTGAAATTGTCCTTACTCCTAAAGCTGTAAAGTTGATACCAGAAGAGTTACTGGGAGGCAATTGGGCTAAACTGGCACTTCATCTCTAGTTGGGTTAAACCTTGTGTTGCAGTTAACCCACACACTTTATTTGATTTTCTGATGTAGAAGGGATGGTGGAGGGCGGCTGGTTGCTAGCCCTACTATGGTCTAGTTAAGTGACTACATTTTCCTAAAAGTTAAGGTAGTAATTTCGTAGTAGATTAGAAGTTTAAGATTAATCCATAGGTACAAATCTTGAAGCTAACGTTTCTATATTTTCTCCCCAGATTATTGCACCACCTGAACGTAAATACTCCGTCTGGATTGGTGGCTCCATCTTGGCCTCCCTGTCCACCTTCCAGCAGATGTGGATCAGCAAACAGGAATATGATGAGTCCGGCCCATCCATCGTCCACCGCAAATGCTTCTAAATGGAAATGGACTGGTGGCAGATGCGTAGCATTTGCTGCATAAGCGATTTATGAGTATTAATTTGCTGAGGCAAATGTGTACACCTTGTGCTAGCCTCCTGAAACTGGAGTGAACACTTCTTGAGCACGAGGCACTGAACGCTGTCACTATTTGACCACTCGCCTCGCATAGATCTCCCTTCAATATATGCTGTCTAAATGTACCCTGTACATTTCTCTGATCTAACATGGTGTGGGTGATTTAAAGTTTTGTGGAGGAGAAGCTCTTCTGTGAAAGGCTGCTCCCCCTCACGCAGTGTACAATTTAGGGGTGGGAGCTGAGACTAGGGAACTGTACAGGGTATGGCGTGCGCCAAGCCTCCCAAGTGCTCAATATTCTGGTGTCTAGTTCAGGGGCTAGTAGAAGTTCATGAAGGATTTGTCACTTTGTTTGCCACAATTTTCTATTCGATTGGGGAAGCATATCGCATTCAAGCCTTATGAACTGTATTACTCCATCACTTGGAGACTGCAGGGTTCCAAACGTTACACCTGTAAATTTATACATCCAGTTAATTTATGTACATTTTTTGTATGTTGCCTTAACGTCCTTTCATGGCCGTAGAAAAGAATTTGTAAGTCATCCTAACTTGTGTAGGGGGGACAAATAAAGCGCTGCAGTAAAATGGCTCTTGTCTTGTCGCATGGATTTGGCTTTCAGAACGTGTTTCAAATCAGTTAATTGGTAATAATCTGAGTGATTCGTGCCATAGTTTTGGGGGGGGGGGAGGGGTGTTTGGAATGTTACTGTTGCAGTCTCGTCCTACTGTGGTCAGGTTGGTTCAACTCCTTACTAGATCAGGAGTTGAGCTCTCTTGGGGCTTCCAAGCGCCATCCTTGCCACAGCAAAGTGGCTCAGTTCACTAGGGTTAAACACGTTCTATTTGCTTTCTGACTGAAAAGTGTTGCAGGCAACATCCGGTTTAATACTTGCTTGGTGCTCTTATTTTGATGGTCTGACTATTGCTCTCCTGCATCAAGTACACCTATCACGTTGCTTATTACACTGACCTTGAAAGCCTTACCTAGACGGTGGATATTGGTGGGCAGATGTTTGAAAAGATCTCGGTCCTATAATGTTCTGCAGGAACATGCAGTCATTGTAGGCTTCTAGGCACTTGAACTGACCGTGCCAAAACCTACTGATTGAGTTTTAAAACTAAATGTTATGGGGGTAGTTTTTTTTATTTTTTAAATGTCATGTGTTCTTGGTATCACGTTTGTAATGCATGGTTGGTTTGTCCCCAGATTTGTTTCTTTGTAACATTAAGATCTTTACTCCCCACACGTGCACCTATTTTGGCAGCTTAAGCGTTCCTACAAGGATACAACTGGCTACTTTGGAGCCAGCCCCTGTAGAACAGTCAAAAGTGGTCTGTCTTACGGCTAAAGGTGCAGTAAGACCACTGCATCGGTAGTTATAGCCCTACACCAAGTTGCGCACACACTCCCTGGTACTGTTTGTAGGCACCTAACGCAGCTCGAAGCCTTTGCTATCAGCACATCCTGTGTACTCTGAGCTTCAGTCATTCAGAGGTGGTTCATTATACATGTACATCTTTCATCAGACACGGATTATACAAAAACTCCGTTACCCTTCCACGTTAAACGATGAGCAGTAGGCATTGGATCTGAGAAACAAAGTTCTGGTGCTCAAAATCCCTGTGAAGGAAAACCTGCTGCAAGATCAGGGCGTGTCTTCATTGTCTTGGACGGCTTACTAAGCTATCGCAGATATTCTTGCTGTCCCACACAATTTGCAGGGTTACTCTGCACAGCATAAGTATCCCTTCAGTTAGTCTTTCTAGTCCTTGACTGACCAAACCGCAATCTGTGCGGCACTGGATCACATCCAGAATTTAAAAGATGCTGGGAACTCCATCTACCCAGCACCTTCTCCCCGGTTATGGCATCATCGAAGCCCTCTTGGTTTTACTAAATTATACAATGGAAGCTTTAACCAGCCCTTTTCATCCATTGGTTGATCACATTCTTCTTTCCCATGGGTCCGCCATTAGCAAAAGTGGGTGGCAGCACGACACAAAGTAATTCCATTTTCTGGCAGTACAATTTATTTATATATATATATATATATATATATATATATATATATATATATATATATATATATATATATATATATATATAAATTTTTTTTTTTTTTTTTTTTTGAATAAGTACCTTTTTCAGCCCATGTATTCTTTTTGAATTGGTGTGGGCCTGTTGGCTGCAACAATGTTTTATGAAAAACCATGGCAAAACAAGGATTTTCAAAGCCCAGGGCAGTCATATTGGCTTTACTAGTGCTGGTTTCTTGTGGTTGTGAACTGAGGGAGTTTCATTCGTGTAATCTTGGGTCAGTTTGATTGCATGAGTTTCTGTTGGCCAGCAAACCTGGCTCATGCATAGTGCAAGCACTTGGCTTTTTTTTTTTTTTTTGTGTGCACAATCCGGCTCCGGTATCTTTTTAGCCTAAAATGGTGGGGCTAACTAACATTACAGTAAACTTAGTTTACGTTGTCAATGTGAAGTGTCTGCACATCAAGGTGTGTAGTTGGCACTAATGTCTGTGCAGGAGCAAAGCGCACACTTTCACTATACATAAGTGGTGTTATTTGATGCAGTATATATTTTTTTCTTTACATTTATCAGCAGTTTGGGTGACAATGTTTTGTATAGCACCTACTTACAGGCTGCAAAAAGATTGCTACACCAATGCATAAACTAATCCTAGCCCATGGATAACTACTTCGAACAGGCATGACTGCTGTAGATCATTCTGACCTACTTGTAAACCGTATATAAACCTCTACAATTACAGAATTTTCAGCCATTCGAATTGGGCCCAGATAAAATCACAAGGACTGCACTGGCCCTGAAACCATCGTTTTCAACCCCCTCCCGGTATGATTAGATGGCGTTGCAGATTGGGTGTAGTCCCAGGACAGAGCTGCATCAGCCCCCCCCTTCTTTAAAACAATTTTTTTTGTTTATTTAACAGACTTCCAGAAGAGTTAACTCTGATGCTGGCACCAATTTCCAGCAAGGTGATGGGGGTTTTCTAAACAGAATGCCATCTAAGGGATTCAGGCTGAGTTTAGAAGTGCTTCTTGCTTTAATGGGAGCGATTTTACTGAGATTAGACTTGGAAAGACCTAACCCAAGTTTCTTGTGCCAGGGGTTCTCCTGGTTACTTTCAGAGGGGGCGGGCTTAATTAAGTTATATCATTGAGCAAGGAGTTTCCCCAGTTAAGCACTTGTTGAAACACTTCTGGGATTGTCAATGTGTATTTTTGTGGGCGCCTCAGTTAATGTGGGTTTGTCTGTTTAGATCTTTGCCTCGGAAGAAATCAAGGGATTTTGGAGAGTTTCACAATGGTTTGGTTGTTGAGCACAGAGGGTTGGTCCATGCCTGGATAGGGATTTGTGTAGTTTAGGAGACCGATTATGTTAAACGGATGGAGTTTGATATGACATTCTCAACCAAAAAGCGGTATTGTTTGGGGAGGGGTTGTGTTGTCTGAAAAGGATATGGAATATTGATGAACATCTTGGGAGTTTAAAAGTGTTCGAGAGATTGCTAGGGGGCAGTAGGGAAGGAACCCCCCCTTTCCTACAGTGTAAAGGTATTGTTTACTATTTTTAGATTTGTTTTCTGCTGCTGCCCTGCCTGACTCGAGACCGAATGTCTTTGGAGATAATGTTCAGCTGTGGAAATTTTGAGCTGAACTGCTCCCCAGGACTGACGTTGGAAACTAGGTATAAATAAGCATCCTTTATGATCTGCACCTGCTGTCTTTTTATTTCAAGAAGGGGCGCAAATTCTTTCCTTTTTAGATAGTTGAGGACTGTCTGGTGATTGGAGGTGTTAATCTGGTGCGTACTATAGGGTTCAACAGAAGTTATTTGAACAGTCTAGAAGTGATGGGTTCCAGGAAATTAAGGTGGTCTAGTCTTGGCAGTGATGAGCAGTTGAGTGCATGATTGTTCTGACTGACATTAACTGATTTCTGGACCGTCGCATTGCACCCGGGTCCTGGGGCATGGTGTTGGAGGGAGCTCCGTCTCCTTATTTTCATTTCACATGTTAAACTAAAACAGTTTGTGGCATTTTTTTCTAGTGCTATCCACTACTTTATGGCTATGGGGGAGAAATGCATGGACAATGTTGCTATTGGGTTCCTGATCCATACTCAAAAACCATCTTGTACCATTTGCTGTCTCAGCCCCTTCATTCATGTACAGTGAAACCAGCTGAATTGACAAATCATTGTCAATTACTGAAAAGCCAAGGTTAGAGGACTGGAGGACCCCCCCCCCCGACTTTGGACCAATGTCCCAGAATTTCCCTGGCGTGGTTAAATTCAGACAATTTGTTTTAGAGTAGGTCTGCCTGGGTGTTATCTTTTCTTGCTTCTCGAACAATAATGGGCCTTTCTACCCTTTTATGGGTGGAAGCGCAAAACGGATACATGAGGCCTGCGGGTCTACTCCCCCCTTCCTACCCCCCGCTGCCCCCATAAGGTGGTGGATCGTTAATGCTGCAAATGTATATTTCGGAGCAGCGCCCATGCCTGTTCAACATCCTTTCCACATTGCCTGAAAGGAAGGCAGTACCAATGCCTCATCCCAACACTAAAACTAAAGTTGGGTACACTTTAAAACATTTAGGTGAATCTCAATGCCCAAGATATACGGTGAAACAAATTAACAAATATGCCGACCTTACCCTAAGCATGCCGAGCATTTGGCCTCCAGTGTATATCAGATGCCTTCTGCAATCTTTCTCTAGCCTCTTGCATACACCATATATTTTACTAACCTTCCCACCGTAATCCCTCTGCCCCACCTGCTCTTTCCTTATTACCAACTTCATCTCCCTTAACCTTTCCCCACTCTTAATTGCTTCCTTTTTTTTTTTTTCCTACTCAGCTAGGATGACCACACCCTTCCAGATCAACACGAACACTGATGCTAGTCTTGTACGTTTGTGTGATCACCTAATGCATTTTGGGTGTTGTAGTTCGCTTTGCTTCCATTCAGCTAATTAGACTAACACGTGGCTAGGAAATGCATCCCCAATCATCCATTGGACAATCCACCATGGACATGCATGTATCACCTGAAAATGTCCCAGGATTAACATAGTAGAACCAGCTGCCCTTTTCAAGAAGTCCTAGTCTGCAAGCTTTCAAGAATTCGTCAATCGTAGCCCACTGCTCTCCCTCACCACTGTTGCCCATTCCCTATAATATACAGACACCTGCCAAACGGAGCTTTCACATATGCCTTCTTAAACTCCCCCTCTGACCCACCTTAAACCAGGACAATCTTGCATTCTAGGTGGCCTGAACACCTGGTTTAAATGACAATGGTCAATTTTCTGCCAACTCTGCTCTAGATGGATGCATAGTGTTGGCTGCATCTTGGATGCATTCTTATTTCCACCTGAACTCCACACACGAACCAGCAAAATTAAATCATCTTGAGTGACTATTGCCTCATCTCCTTTATTACCCAACCATCAGAATGGCAACAGAAGCTAACACGACTATGGAACAAACTCAACCCATGGTCTTCTAGATGTACAAAGTGACACGTTTTCTAACACACAAACTGATGCATTGTTACTCATGTAGGTTTCCTATTGAAGCTCCAACACCCTTGTGTTGACTAGAAGTGCAAACTAACTACACAGAGGTCCCCTCTTACTGCTCCAAAGACTGCTGTAGGAAGGAAACCAATTCACCTATGAGATCTTACCACTTCTCCAAGTGTTCCACTGGCTACTAATGGTGGACCATTCATTTTCAAGGCACTCTGCGTTGCCACAGGGCCATCCATGGCAAGGACTATTCTTCATTCAGGTAATATTGCAAAGATGCTCCACTCTGGAAGCTCAGCTAATTGAGCCACCGTATAAGAAAATGCCTCAATAGAACTACTTTCATTATACAGGCACTTAAGTTATAGCGCTCCCTCTCAGCATAGACTAGAATCATCCTGGAATTCAGGTAGGTAGAGAAAACATAGCTCCTCTATATAAGATGAAGGTCTTTAGCAACTAATAGTTCATGTAGAACATCAAGGTATTGCTGGACTCTTACACTTGTTTACACATAGATGACTACATGACCGGAAGACTACATGACCTGTCTAATACAGGGCACAGACTATTTCTGGACAGTTTAGGGGATTGAGATTTGTGGCCACAGATCCCGGGCCTAGGTCACTGATCTTATTCCAAAAATAAGATTTAGGCAACACGGGTCTGCTAGACTCCATCCTATGAGAGAACTTCTTTGAGTCAGCCAATAACCCCTTATCTCAGTTTACACTGTTACTCACTAAGGGCCTGATTTAGAGTTTGGTAGACAGGGTAATCGATTTTAATGGTGATAGAGTACCCTGTCTACCAAACTCTTGGTCTGCCTGCCCAATTAAGAGTTGGTCCAACCTCGATTTACACAGATTAAATTTACTCTGGAAATGTAAACCTTCCTCTGACAGCCTGAGGGAAGCCATTCAACCGCCTGCCACATTCAGAGAGCGGATGGATGGCTTTTTTTTTGGTCCGCTAAGAATATCTTGGCGGTGAGCAACAGTAAAAATAACAAGCACTTACAATGCAATGGGTCTCGCAAGGACATTATTTTGAGCTATTGGCATTGTAAATGACTTTTTTTTTTTTTTTTTTCCCCCTTCATGAAACATTAAGCAAATGCTGTAATGCAAAATTGGCAACAGCTAACTTTTTTGTAACTGCGAAATCTATTGCCGGTGGCAAATAAAATGGTATTGACATGCCATTTTATTTGTGTTTGCTTGCTGCGCTTGCAGCAGGTGGGGCAACGCTCCTCTGCCATTTAGGAGGAGCCGCCCCTGCTGTGTACCGACTCTCCCAAGTAAAAGGGCCATCAAGCCCCTTGCTGTCATGACGTCTATGTACAGAAAGGACAAATGTTTAGTTCATGAGTTGATTGGTGAATAGTGGAGTTGCTAAAAATGGTGAAGTCTTGTCTTTGAGCTGGTGATGACTATCTTGAACAACCCAGGCAACACTCAATGCCTTCTTGTTCTCTCCCCGAAACCTGTGCGCCTGGTTTAAAGGTGAGCAGGGCGTAGCTTGTTCAGTAAGATTGTGTGTGCTTCAGATTTTCCAACAATCAGACTGGCACAAAGTTTCAATACATTATACGACAAGCGGGGTGCATGAGAGGGGCCGTGGAAAGGGAGAGGAATGTGGATTGGTAGGAGTATTTAAGAGAACACAATATTTTGTAATATAACCAATATTTTGAGGACTTTCAAAACGGGGGGGAAGAGTGCATTTTTGGCTGTGTGAATGTAAACATCCCATGTGAATTGCGACTGACATCTCACAAAACCAAAGTGAAAGCACTTGTACCCAACTATTTATCCGAAAATACATTTATTAGTGGGGTGTTACACCCCAACACCACCTCCTGAAGCTACGCCCCGGAGGGTGAGGTTTTCAGCACATTCCCTTTTCTGCTGTAGCTTTTTCTCTCTACTCGGTGACACAAACCCATTCTCTATTTCCTGTGTTGTGCACATATTCCATGGCAATGGGAGCTGATGCAGGTCTCATTGGGGGCCAATACACATACCTGAATCCAGCAGAACTGGTGCCTCTGTAGGCTCTGGGCTTAAAAGCCTGAGATCTGGCCATTATTGGGGATTGGATGCTTCTCCAGGATTGGAAAAGCCAAAATCATCCGGATGCAACAGAAGCCCTGGTTGGAACTAGTATCCCACCTCCAAGTACAGGAGCCAGATTATGGAACTGACCTGGAACAGTCATTTTTACCCTCTTTTTGTGCCCAGGTGGCACTTGTATATTACAGAAGAGGCGTTCTTCTACCCAATCTGTTTTGGAGGTCTTCAAGAAAGTTAGTTATTTTACACAAAATTGTATTTCCTGTCACTAAGTACCTATAACAATCGACACGACTCTCCCTCTCCACTGCCCTTAAGCCCACCTCACGCCTTTCTTGTCATATGCCCTAGATGGGTTGCTGCTTTCTATTGCTGGGTGGGTCCCCAGGTCTAGAGTAACGTTTCTTAGCACAGAGGGGCTGGTGCATCGATCCCATTGCTGACTATACCCCAGGGCCATGGTGATGCTCAGTGCTTGTCTGTGGCTGCTACCAAATATATACTGCTGTATCGACCTCATTGTTTAATATACTCCAGGACTGTGGTGATGCTCTGCTCCATTGCCGACTATACCTCGGGGCTATGGTGGTGCTCAGTCCCTGCCTCTGGCTGCTACCACAGACAGGCTGCTGACTGTACACCAGGGCTGTGATGATGCTCGGTGCCTGTCTGTGGCAGCTAACAAAGACATGCTGCTGTATCGACCTCTTTGCTGACTACTCCAGGGCTGTGGTGGTGCTCAGTGCCTGTCTGTGGCTGCTACCAAAGACAGGCTGCTGTATCTATCTCATTGCCGAATATACCTCAGTGCTGTGGTGACTGGTGATGCTCGGTACCTGTGTCTGCTACCAGAGATATGCTGCTGACTTTGCCCCAGGGCTGTGGTGATGCTCGGTGCCGGTCTGTGGCAGCTAACCAAGATATACTGCTGCATCTTTCTCACTGCTGACTGTACCCCAGGGCTGTGGTGGTGATTGCAGCCGCAGCAGCTACTAGCACAGCTGAGTTGCTAAACCAGCTTCCTGCCAGCGGTACACGGAGGCCTCTCAGCAGGAACAGTGTTGAGAAATGAGGGGAAATGCGCGTTTTCAAGATAAAGACGGAGGGGGTGGAGGCCCGGTGGAAGGAGTAGAGTGTAGAAAGAGATAGTATTGCAAGCATCCTCTGAAGTGAGAACACTGGCAGCATCCCGGGGTCAAGGCTGCTCTCTCAGCCTAGTATAACAAGCGCTCGCCATCGCGGGAAGGCAGCCGCTGTTTATTTTTGCATCGCGCTTTCACTAAGTGAAAGCGCGATTCAAAAATAAACACGCGGCGCCCGGTCTCCTTTTGGGACGGCCCCTCCGGACTGGATCTCACGGCTTGTTTATATAACATGCCTCCTTGAGATAAGAAATTGCTTCACGACAGCCGTGAAGCAGGCGATCCAGTCCGGAGGGGCTGTCCCAAAAGACGAAAGGGCAGCGGCTAAAAACCCTCATTTCCAATGGCAGGCCACCGTTTAGCAAACTGTGACGCCGGGCAATGAAAATGAGGGGCGGGGCTTCAAGCCCCCTTCTCAAATCCCCTCTCACAATAGATCTTGCCAGAGCGAGCACCGCATGCGCGCTGCAATGCTAGGCGAGACCTAAAAAATGACCACCACACGATGGGAGAATTCTTCCATGCTATTGGGGGATATAACTTTTTTGTTTTCCAACAAGGGACTCTCTTTTGGGGGGTATGTTTTTTGTAAAAGAAAAAAACTTTTAAAAGTTTGGTGTAGGCATCCGTCACCAATGACGGAAGTACACCAAACTTTTATATGGCTTTTAATGAACGGCTGTGCTGTGATCCATACAAACCCCTAGAGCTCACCGCATGGCCGGTGGTCAACTCGAAATTTGATGGGCAGAGTAAAGACAGTATGGCGATGGTAGTCTTTTGTGACCCTGACGTCCTTTTCTCTGTCTGCCAAACTATAAATCAGACCTTAAGTATTTTAACCATACACCCTCGGGATCCCAGCTAGTCCTCTTTGTCTAGAGTCTTTCACGTTCTGTGGTACCTAATGCTGTAGAGAATTTAGTAAATACGTGGGCTGCAAGAGCACTGATGGTGTAAGTCCTGTCTTTACCATGGCAGTCAAAGCTGCAGGATTACACATCCTCAAGATCTACCTCCTAAATCCTGTAATGGGGATGGTAATATATTTTAATTTTTTACCCAGAAGGATGATATATGACCCTGACAAAGAGCCTAGGGAGGGATGTAGCATAACCCATAGTTATTAAGGTGCTTTCTAGCCATCTTTCTACAGACTGGTGCTAAGTACGCACCTCTGCAGGACTTTAATCAATGTACTTTACAGAACTACTGGGAGCACAATCCAGTATTAATATCCAGCATCTATGGTATGCTAAAATCAGTCTTCAAGAGATTGTCAGGTCCAATTGTGAAGATATTCTGGGCATTAATCTGCTACAACAATGTTGACAAGCGAAAAGTACTCACACCAGTTGCAGGCCTTGAACAATCAAAGAAGTCAAATGTCAGTTTGTCTTTTATGTTTAAATTTCTTTTATTGGTTTTCAATTTAAATATACGACATACAAAGATTGAACATGTGCTATACTTATTGTTGTATAGTCCTCCAAGAGGACTGCTGCGATGGAAAGACAAGAAACTAAGAAACATGACGAAAGCCACCCCCTCCTGCCAAGAGGCTCAAGCGAGTACAATGTTCTTTCAGTCTCCATGTCTTTTTGTCATTTAACTAATTGCTGCTTGGAAAATTAGGTTTATTTTTCTCCGTCTTACTAGAGTTAAAGGTTTTTGTCAAGTGAGCTGTCTGAAGATGTCAGTTATTTTTCTCTAGAACATAACATTGAAATAAATAGCCTGTAAATTAATATTACAAATATTTCAAAATATATCAGGAATTACAAAATATTTTTTTTTGCAATTAAGAAGTGTGATGCAAACAAAGAGTTAAATAGGAGCAAAACAAACCAGAACACTTTACTTGGTGATGTGCAAATGACACATATTTGCAGAAACTCTATTTCCATATATTATTGTTTGTACACTATATAGTTTTATAAGTAAAGCTGCATGTCAGTGGGAAAGTTTGTGGCAATTTGAATGTAAAATCTGCTGATTACAAATGACAATGTGCTACCGCTTCATGCTTTAGTTATGTATTTATTAAAAGCGATAGTTTTTAAACATGATTTAAGAAACATTCCTGCCCCCGCCCTGATGCAAATGCTGGTAATGAACTAAGAGGCAAGTCAGGGCTCATGTGTATCCTGTATGTGGCTAGATTTATATTATATATATATATATATATATTTCAATTAATTCACTTCTTTTATTGTTTAACTAAGCCGCTCGGGACCAATCTGGACTGTCCTGTCCCCTTGGTGTGGCATCCTGTATGTACTGATGCTGTGGTTTCTCTACTTGGGTCTCTCCTGTTTCTCCCAGCAGCCTCTTCACCTAAATAAACACACATTCTAGCCTTAAGGTTGAAGTCGGTATGTATTACGGACCTCTTGGTTCCTGCTGCATCAGTTGGAAGAGTTAATGAATCTTGTAAGATACAACCCGGACTCCCTCCATTGATAACCTGTTCTGCCTGCGATTGAAAGATCAGACTGGCTGCAAGTTCCACCGACTCATCTTTGATGTACACATAGAATTTATCCATTGATTCTTTTCAACTTTCTCAGTTTGTGCATGAATGGATGCCAGCATTCCTTGAATGGACCCATTATTTTTTCACCATTTCTAAGGTCTTATTGTCTCTCAACTAAAGGGCATTTTGGGAATACCTCTTTCGATGCCCCTCTTTGGGTTTTCTCTGGGAAGGGAATGAGCTGAGATTAAAGAACTCTTTTATGCCGTTCCTAGGTTCCCCCATCTTCGCCTTTGAGAGCCTGTAGACTTTGCAAGGGGTGTCGCTGCATGGGGGGAGGGGATCTATCGGGTGCATGTGAAAACCAACTTTCCAATTGCATAAACTTCACAGGCTTTTGCCAGTGTGGGTTTCCTTTGGTGGTTGGAGACCTAAACTTTGAAGCCCTTTTGGGTGGTGTTCCAATATGTTCTTATATTGTTCTCACAGGTTCCCTCACAGAATACAGGGTAGCGTTAGCTAAAAAAAAGTCTGAAGATGCACAGCCTTGCATACTGCGACCTGGCACCTGAACCTGCTGCATGTGAGGGGCATTGTGCACGGATTACATCACACATTGGCCCATGGATATCAAATCTGGTTGAGTATTTTGCAGTCAATATGTAAAAGGAGCACCCTCTCCCATAAACAAAAATGCCCCATAGATTATAGTTAGTGCTACATTTATAATGAGCCTGGGTATGTTGTCAGTGAGATGCTGTGACTCTTTCTTCTTCACTGAAGATATTAAACTTCTATGTTTTACGACCTGGGTGAAAGCAGTAAGGTGTGACTTTGAATAACGTTCTTGGAAGCCCGAGGGGACTGATTTGCCCCTTAGTAAGGGCAGTACCTCACAGGAGCGACCAGATTGTACACAGATAGCACGTTGCAATATCCTGGGCTTCTCATCAGCGGTGTGTTACCATTAACGCTGAGGCCTTTAGCTAGATTAATTATCACATTTCCAGCCACTCACATAAGTGGGGGGCCTTCTAAAAATAAAATAAAAACAGCACCTACTCAAGTACCAACTAGTTCACTCCCTTGATGTGTGTGGTTCCTTAGTTGGAATCGACTAATACATTTGATGCAGTTAAAACGTGTCGAGATAACACCAGCATGTTATATTTGTGGTGTCAGCTAGTACATATGAAAAGTATGATACATGTAAACACCTGTAAGATGGGGCCATCATGATTCACTTCCTTTCTTGTTTGGACAGACAGGAGACCATTCGGGATTTGCAAGAGGTGTTTGCCAGGGTACTGACATTGGGCATCACTGCCCCCTTTGATTATGCTTGTATTTGTATACCCGGGGTACATGTTGTTGTGTTTCCCTATGAGGGCTTTGACGAATGATCATCAGCAGGTTAGGAGTTGATCTGCTTCATTGCAAGTTGGTGAGGTTGCTTTTGGTGTATAATAATTCCTATACCTTTATGATTATTTTACACGTCTGTAAGCAATCAGTTTCTCCATTCCTGTAGGAGGACAACAGGATATTTACGATTTATTGAGATAGAGGCATCTGAGGTCAGTGTAAATAACCAAGGGTATTTTTTCATATTAGTCAGTTTTGGCAGGTAAAAGTTTCAAAATAAGTCACTACACTGGGTTCTTACGCCTCTGACTAATTGTGTTCTACTAGAAGACCACCGGCACGTGTCAATGCCATAACTATTTTGAAACTCTTTTTAACAAAACTGTCTAGTATAAAGGAAACCTGATTAACGTTGTTTGTTCACAACTACGAGCACCACCTTTGGCTGAGATTCAGTTGAAGCGTAGCATATAATATTTTCGAGGGAAATACGAGCCACTCGCAATAAAGAAGTTCCAAAGGGAATGGTTTGAAATGCATTGGTTGTTTCTTCAGTTATCAATTATCTTTGTACTGTAATATATCAACTTTGATATGTACACTTGATATATGAGTGCAACCACATCAATATTTTTTCTTTCGGAATCACACCAAATAGCTAAAATCATTTTTTTTTAAAAAACAGTCATTCCCAAAACCTGCCACCCAAACTAGAACTGGGACCCCAACTAACTAAAGAGTTCCTTAGGGTGCCAAAGAACAGGTCAACTATTAACAGGGCTCCCAGGGCTGTCTGTTGCGTGGACACAGTTCACCAGTGGGACCAATTGGGAAACTATGAGGTCTCACAGTCAGTGCGGGAGTCTAGGTGCCAGATGAAACAGAGGACACCCACACCGATGCCCCTTACCCCACCGCAGGCACCACAACTCACAGCAATGTAAATCTGGATGCAAGGTTGATTTGAACAGAAGGTTTCACAGTGTAAAACATAAACGCCATGGCTTAGAGTAAAGAGGGCTTATCCATAGTCACGTGCAACTGAGGCTGGCCTCATCTTCCCTGGAGGGCTAATAGGGATAGCCTTCTGTTTCCAGTGATATTTTCTTCTTGGATGGGATGGGGACTTCAGGAGTTTTTGTTGTTTGTCTGTCTGTTGTAGCTGGTATCCTGGATGTCCTGCACAGCGGTTTTCCTGAATGTGTGTGAATGTATTGAAAAAGGAACCTGCGTTTTTGTGGGTCCCGCTATTTCTTTTTATGCAACTCCTCCTACTAGGTTAGGTAAATTAGCCGTCCATGGGGACTAAACACAGATTTTTGGGAAAAGCTGTGTGGCACATGACGTAAGTGCAATCATCAGTTAACCACATGCCTTACTCTCGCCATTATTTTGAAATTGGCGATAGAGCAACATGCCAGCTTTTGTATTAAATCGTTTCTATTTGCATTTTCAACAAAGTGCAAATTTGAAGAGGGCTGTCTCCTCAATTCCCTTTTAGGGACTCTTCATCTGCATCAAAATCATTTGGCAATGATCGAGCTTCTCTTAGACATTAAGGGGAAGATTTAGAGTTCGGAGTACAGGTTTTATTTACTTTGTCATGTAGTCCTGATGGAGTAATCGCATTCCGAATTTAGAAATATATGTCGCCCCAGCGGACATCTTACAGTGGCAGGAACCGCGAAGCAGTGGTTCCTGTCAATGTATTAAAGATGTGATGGACAGCAACATGACTGTCTGTCAAACTTCTGAGCAGTTTTTTATTTTCAAAACTAAAATCTGAAAGCAGGATTTTGTTTATGAAAATAAAAAAACTAATGACCCCCACACCATGGGAGATGGTGTGGGGGTCATTTTGCAGTTTTCACTGCCCCTTACTGCCAGGCTTTATTTGTCTGTGACTGAAAACTGGTCATTCGACCACCCATTCTAAATTGGGCAGGCGGTCAAATGGCCAAACCTCCGATAGTCCTTGCTCCGTTGGGCAGTCTAAGGTGTATGTCCACGGCAGAGTTGAAGAGGCCTCTGTCACTGACATACTTAAGTTCCCACGAACTTTAACTGAGGCGGGCAGAACTTCACTTTGTCGGAGAGTGTACTCCATCACGATTGCGACGGAGTGCCCTCTCCGCCAAACTCTAAATCATGGTTTAAACCTCGAAAATTCTAAAGGAATATCATTTTATGACAAACACTCTATTAAATTTCAGAGGTATGTTATGTTCCATTCTAGAGATGTTGAGAATTGTTCTTTTTCATCTCAAGTATGTTGCAAAATCATCCACAATGCCTGTTTTTTTTGTTACGTTTTTTTGTCTATTGCACATTATTCTCATACTAGTAAGAAATGTCAAAAATCGAAGTTCCAGGCTTCTGCCCCAAATATGCCATTCCTTTTAGCCTTTTGCATATTGTTGATGGTTACAAAGTTTCCAGCAACTAGGACGAACCAGTACTTACCTTTATGAGTTTGCACTCAACATGTTAGATTTGAAAAAAATGTGCCTATCAGCAGTAAAAATCTGTATTTGCACCTACACAACACTCATTCATGGCCAAGCATGCCCACTCTGTCTGCAACATTTTATACATAATATTTTATAATTTTATGTTATCATTTAGTTCTAAAGCACTTGTAGAGCACAGATTCTTCTTGGAGCTTTAGAAAGACACAACCTGACAGTGGCTGGAGAACAAGGCCGGAAGATAATTATTAAAAAATGCAGGTTTTCAGCTGGTTCTCAAATGGAATATATTTGTTTATGCTCATAAACTCAAAGAGAGAGAGTTGCACAGTTTGGCTCCTGATGTAGAAGAAAGGATGTTCTCCATACATGACTGTTCTGGTCTTAATGGTGGTAAGCAATAAATGGTTCGCCAATCTGAGAGTGTGTGACTCTTAAAAGAAAATTTATCGGCCAAAAAGTAAGGTGATCTGAGTTGTAATATTTTATGGACAATTCTTAGGCCCTTAAAGGCTACCCGAGACCGATTGGGTAGTCATTGAAGTGATTGCAGTACTGGCGAGATATGTGATCGTCTGCCAGTTTTTGTAAACACTCATGCCGCAGCATTCTGAGCAAGCTGCAGTGGACATAAGATTTTGTCTGACGATTCAAGATAGAGTGGATTAATGATAGGTAGAATCTTTTTTAGAATGTGAAGGTGGCTGGAGGTGGGAGAAACAAGTGTAGGCCGCATTCGTGGATTGGGCATCAAGGGGCAGGGTGTGATCCAAGAAAACGACTAAATTCTACACACTTGTCGAAGGATCTGGGGGAGGACTATTATTACTGCCCATCAGACTTTGTCCCATTCCACAACCAATGAAGCGAAGGTAAGTAAGATCCTGAGTTTGGTCCCGTTCATCTTGAGGAAGACGAAGGTTATAGATAAACTGAGCATCATCAGCAGGCATGTAAAAGCATACAGGGCAAGAAACCGCATGTATATGTTAAAAAACAGGGTAAGAGGATAAACCCTTTGGAGACCCCACAGTCAATGTCATATGCTATATGGGGGAAGAATGACCACATGTGATCTACTTGAAATGAAATATTTTATCCACTTCAGGACCATACTGGTGATACTATTTGCTTCCAGGGCCTTACGCAGAATGTTGTGATCAATGGTATTAATTGCGTCCAAAAAGTATAAGAGGATTAACATGCCTGTTTCCCCTATATCAATTTGCCGTCAAAGATCATTGAGGGCTGACAGGCTATGGCAGCAGCAAAAGCCTGCTTGTTGCAAATCCATTAGGTCGCTAGATTCTGCAAAGTCCTAAAGCTGCCTCAGTGCCAATTTTTTCAGAAGTCTGCTCCTGTAAGGGAGCAATGATAAAGGTCTAAGGGGCATATTAGCAAGGGCCTTATCGCCGCTTTAGCGGCACTTTTTGCCGCTAAAGCGGCGATTTTTTTATCGCCCTATCAGCAAACTGTCGCTAACAGGCGTTAGCGACAGCTTTCTGGCGATAGCGGCCTGTTTTCCCATCGCCTTGCATGCCAGCGATAAATATCGCTAATGACATGCAAGGTAGGCGTTCCCAACTAAAAGCGACTGAAAACAGTCGCTAACACAACTTCTCCCTATTAGCAACGCAGGCAAAGCGATAAAAAAACTCGCGCTAAGCGCGAATATCGCTAGAATTTAACACCTGCTAAAAACATGACTTACCTGTTTGTAGAATAGGAGGTGGATTGTCAGCCTAAGTCCACCATGGCGTTAATGCGGGAATATCGCTGGATTTCCAGCGATATTCACGCATTTCACCGCTATCGCTGGATATTTTATCGCATTGGAGATAAACCTTGCTAACAGCATGTTATCTCCGCGATAATATCCAGCGATAGGCGGCGTTAAGAAAATGCGCGCTAAGCGCGGTTAGCGATCATTTTCGCCTGTTGTTGCTAATATGCCCCTAAGATTGTTTCTGTAGTTGACTCCCATGGTCACTTCTTTAGCAGATGTCTCACTACAGCTGCATTAAAGAGGTCTGAAAAATGCAGCAGATTAGCACTCTTTTATCTAGAGTAACAAGGAGTGATAAGTTGAAATGCTGAATAAGAATGTTAGGGTTGGAATCTGTCGGTGGTACGCCTTGTTTGCCCCTTGAGTTTCTAGTGTGCAAATATGTAGAAAATGGCAATTCACTTGCCAGCACAGGCTTGGGAATCTATTGTGGCCTAGCTTCACAAAGAGTCGCTTTAAGATGTAGGCTTCTTGTCTTTTTTCGAGGCCTACAAAGAAATCCCTCTTAGTCCACTATATTATTTTAAACAATATCTCTTTTAAGAAACAACATAAAAAGTCAAGTGCAGGACATTGCATGACATCAGGTGGGCATGGTGGGAACAACCCTGCAAGGGGGAAGTTGATCAGTGTGGCTCTCTAACTGTGCATCCATTTTGACTAATGTTGCATTCATCTCCAGATTGGTATGCACCTGAGTATATTTTCACTGTTGAATTCAGAATGCAATCACATTCTCTATGCTATAGATGCTTATCGTTTTAGACTGGCGTCTCTGTATACCTGGATGTTATTCTGGCCTCCTGATACCCATCCTCTACATCAAAGTTTTCATTCTGATTTTCAGAATCCACTGTTTTCACATTTTTGCTCTTGAATTTTGCCCTGTGGGCTGTGAACATTGGAGCTATTAAGGGATACTTTGGGCAGACAGGGATTATTGCGCTAAGACTGTAACAATATCAGTTTTTCTGTACCACGGTTGTATACGTGCCTAACCTTCCTACTGAACCCAAAACAGAGCACCAAGGGCACCCCTTTAGCACTTGACCTTCAGGGAGTGAAGTCAGGCAGTCTGGGGAGGTGTTGTGGGTTCAGGGGTGTCGTGAACCCCTTGCTTTAGCAGATACAGCGGGGGTGGGGTTCTTTATTGGCCTCTTCTGTTTGCAACTCAGCAGACAAAAGATCAGCATTAACGCTGGAATACCAAAGAAGAGCAACAGGAGCACTGAAAAACAACAACTGGGTAAATAGAAGAGGGACACGAAGAAGGAATATTGGAAGGAAGGGTGAAAAGAAGGAAGTATGGATGAATGAGTGGGTGGATGAATGAGTGGGTGATAGGATGAGTGAATGATAGGTGGATAGACAGTGAAAGGCTGGCAAAGTAAAAGTATAGGTGAACGGATGAGTGAGTGAATGGATAGGTGGATGGACAGGTGAAAGGATGGCAGAGTAAAGGGATGGGTGGATGGATGAGTGAATGGATAAATGGATGAACAGGTGAAAGAATGGCAGAGTAAAGGGATGGATGGGTGGATAGGTGGGTGGACAGGCGAAAGGATGGCTGAGTAAAGCAATGGTTGGATAGGTGAATGGACAGATGAAAGGATGGCAGAGTAAAGGGATGGATTAGTGGGTGGAAAGATGAGTGGATGGATGTCAAAGTGGATGGGTGTATGGATGGTAGAGTGGATAGAGGGCTGGATGGCAGAGTGGGTGGCTAGATCATGACAGAGTTGACAAACGGATGGATGGACTGCAGAGTGGATTGATGCTTGACAGAGTGGATGAATGTATGGTTAGACAGAAGAGTGAATGGATGGATGGATGTGGATGAATGGATGGACAGAAGAGTGGGTGAATGATAGCGTGGATGAATGGATAGCAAAGTGGGTG
>CAWUFW010025435.1:0-45088 GCA_963921515.1 Calotriton arnoldi
CAGGGTTACATTTAAGAACAACTTTGTCTTTCCACATGAATCATTGATTTAATTAAAGTATTTCCCCTACAGATTTTTCTGTTGGCATTTTTTAGGTTTCTATTAAAAGTCCATCGATTATCTCTATTAAAGGAATGACATATCAAATATTTAATCTAGTGTTCTCAAGACCAAATAAAATGATGGGTCCGGGACAAAGACTGAGGCCAAAATATCTGGAATTTCATTATTTGCTAGTTCAATTTTGCAGAAGAAGGAAACAGTGCTGACTCATTATTCTAATCAAACTGGTTGTCATACCATAACCAGTGTGGAAAGAGGATTATATATGGGATAAAGTACTCCGTGCCATACAGTATAAGGATATTGCAAGTCACATAGGAGCCCCATTACCAAATAAAGGAATGAGGCAGTAGGCCAATTCATTTATAAGGTTATGGAACTCTGAGGTGACATGCAATATTCTTATCATGTACGTCGGTAGGTACTTTATTCCTTATCTATAGTCACACAATCACCTTTCCCACAAAACAGTTGAATCCTTGGTGTGCACCTCTTTCATATCTAAGAGAGAGCATATTTGTAAACATGAAGAATAAAAGTAAAATCTCTAGTGCAAAATTAAACACATCAAAAAAACTGTTAGATATTTGTTGCAAAAACATATTAGAATCAGTTTAATAATCATTTTAAAAAAAAGGCACAGTCGCTCGAAATGTGTAGAAGCATGAGGAAAGACTCTAACTTTTATATAATTACTTAAGGAGTGCAAAAAATAAACATGCAATAGTAAGGTGGCAGGGAAGATTGTTTGCGCAAAATAGTATTTGTAAGTCACAATGATCAGTACAACAACATGCTGAAGGGATACAAAAACAGCCACACAACATTTTCAAAGCGGAGGCAAAAAACACCAGAAACAGAAGAAAGGTTATCCAGAGCAATTGTCCAATATATAAATGTCCACAAGCTGTATTTTTTCATTTATTTTCAATCTTGAGTCTCATCCAGAGCGATAACGTTGTTAGTCTTTGTACATAATCTTGTTATACAACCAAATGGTGTTGTAGCCAGCCAACACAGGTTTTATCCATGATGTAAGTCACTGACTTCCTCAGGGCTACAAAAATAAACAATAAAAATGTATAACCAACCCTTAGCATTTTCAATAATCCCTAATAAAACTGGATTTGTGGAGCCCCCACTAAGCCATCATGTATTGAAATGTAGTGCTTTTGTATAGAGGCCAGGCAGGAAAGAAAAGAGTAAAAACAAGAAAGTTAAATTTGTGAATAAGATATTCTTTCTTTTGGAAATGAAAAATCACCCATTCAAAAAATGCTCGATTCCATGCTAAATAGTATTCACCCTTGAGTGCACCATATTCTAGAGGTGGTGGAGTTTAGAACAGTACATGTGTGTGCAAACAAGATAAGAAAGTAGGAGGGGGGAAGCATCGATCAGTGCTCCAGAATTCACTGAAATGGTATGCCACAGTATTTACCCATGTGTGAGTTCTCGTGACCAAGGGGGGTAGCTTCACCACCTTGCCTTTATAGGTCTTCTACTCACCAAAGCTTCTTTTTGTTCTAAACAATATCATCGTCTTTTAATGATTGTATCCAAAAGCTCCAATATCTACTGAGTAAAAGATCCACACATTATAATCACACCTACATGGCTCATTTGGTTAAAATAAGTAATCAATACTTAACATACTAACTAAAATCCGTGCCCACCTCAAATATCTATTCTGCAATAATCCCATCTTCCAATAGACCATGTAACATCTGCAGGGACAAAGGTTCATACCATTATCATTTCAAATCTCACTGTCGGCATATATTATCATATTATCATACAAATTAAAATGGCACCCTGTTCCACATCACATCCAGTCATCTATATAACTTGTAAACTGTAAAGTCAACATAATCTGTCAACATTAGCTGTACATACTCGGTATGTGTCATCGTACCCCCTTATATTAAACCCCAACTGGTTTATCGGAAACGCGAACCGGTGATAAATCTATTAGCCAAAACCGATTCAGACATTGTCTTACCAATCTCTTTCAGACTTGTCTCCAAGAAGAGTACTCCACGTGAATCAAAGCATGCCACATCAGCCCCATCTTAGACCTGCATTTTGTATCAGAGCACCAGCTGATCTCAAAGAGCCCTAAACATGGAAAACAGACTCCGTTCGTATTTGCTCTGTACTTTAATGCCATCTTGGATTACTCAAAGTATCTATACAAGTTAAGAGAAAGTAAACTGATTAGGTGTTAACACCACAAGCGATCGTCTTGTTTAGCAGACAAACATGTCATGTAAAGTTCAAAATATATTGGCCTTTCCGCACGAGTCAAATCGCCACTTAACTATTAGAGAACCTAGCAGTCATATATGGATATACTCCATACACACTCCGTCGATTGGGAGTTATCTTTGGACAGCCCAAGGACATTCGTGTATTAATAAAAATGAACACAAAATAAATTACTTCATTATTTCTCATCTCAAACCAGCGCTTTATTTTACAAGTGGTAATTCTTAGCAATTCAAAAAGCATTAGCCATGTATCTATGGACTTCAAATCGGTGCGGGAGAAATTGCAAACAAGCTATATTTATGAATCTTTATTAGGCTAACTTAATCTCCATCTAGATCAGGACATCACTCAATTACGCCTATCATGGTCCAGGTCTATTCCAATATTCCATGTCAAGCAGCCTCACACCACTTGTTGCTAATGCACAACGCCATCTCATTCTGGTCTAAGGCAGTGCCATTTATGAATAAGCAGACCTATTATCTAATCTAGTGCCAGAGGGCAGTTGTAATAGAACCAACCTGTGATTACTCCCATTTTTACAGAGACATATCTCACACAATGGTCCAGTAGCAATCCTATTCAGATGAGGAGACAAGAAGAAGAGGTGGTGAGACCCATCAAGAAAATAGGTAAAGATTAGTGCCAACGTGATAACCACATGCCACACATGCTTTGTCGGATGCCTAAGAAGTATTACAATTCCTGATCTATGTTGAGTCCATTACTCACTGCATGCAATTTCATAATCCATCGGGCTTCACTCTGTCTCAACTTAAGTTCCCGGTTTCAGTCCCTCAACACAAATTAATATAGATTCAATCCCATGAAAATCAAATCGCAAGTTTCTGCTTGTCACTGTACAGCAGGTATTGTGAAGTCAGAACTCAACTGTAATATGTGAGTACAGTTGAGCGACTCGGTCATTTCTTTATAATAGGTGACTAGGCGCGTCATAAGTCACCTATTATAAATAAATTAGTCAGATTTTATACAGGGATTGCAGATTCCAATGTATTATATAGTTATTTTATATTGAGAATGAGAAACATGGCAGTTACCATGACGCAGCTTGATGGTACTCAGTGTGCTCACCTCTGGAGAGTGGGAAGCTGAACTGATCTTGGAAGAACTCGTAGCTTGCCAACCACATGTGTATCACCTGGGAGCATTGACTAAGTGAACCATCCATTTCGACACCTCCTGTCCCATTCTGAGAATGTGCTGATTTGTTTGAACATGTTCTCCTATTTCTTTCTTAAATATTGTTTTATTAAACCATTTTCGTTCAAAATGACAGGATACCCCCAGCTGAATACTCTAGAGGGTTCCCCAAACGGTTTCGGCTTTAGCTGGTTTCTTCGCTCAGATCTTGTTTTCTTGCAGTCAGAATTATTTTTGTGCAAGGCTTGTTCTTCTAACGCTTCACTCTTGATGAACAAAAAACATACAGTCCATCAGAACATATATAAAAGATTCGAATGTAGGAGCAAACATTAATGTTCCATCATGGCCACCCAAGAGGATCTCGTTTGCTTTTATCTGCAGTGTGTGGCGCTGTAGTTTTATGATGCTTAATGTTATTAACAGATAATACTATTTAATAACGGAAAGTGTCTGTAATCTTCTCTTCGGTTTCCTTTTCAAATGGTTCATCAGTAACACAAACCAAACTGACTATGTTCACATGCACCTATCAACTAATTTTAAAAGCCTACTAGGTGAAGCTGCACGCTTTTATTTCAGCACTTTTCGGCAGGCTGCATTCAGAGAACCAGAGCAACAAACTTACATACATAAAACAAGAGTAAACAATGTAACTAAAACACCTGAATTAAAACGTCTGGTGCATTAAATGCAAATGCTAGTTGGCAGTGTCTGACTAGATTGGGGGTTTGCTAGAAACGTACTTTAAAATGGATTTGGGTTTTCTTTTTTGAGTAATTAGCAATACATGTCAAGGAGAGAAGTTAGTTAATATAATGCCCATTCAGCACCAAATTATATTTTCCGAATGATAAAACAACAACAACATATCCAGTAAGCCATGAAAGAAAATTGCCTCATTTTCATGCTTGCCAAAAAAAGTGTAGACCTGCAAGAAAGCAGCACTGCCCGGCACATTCATAAACAATATTACAGATAATAAAAACTATACCTTACACAGTATTAGCCTGCTTTCAGGATAGAACTCCGCACAAACAAATAATAACTGCCTATTTGTTCAAAAACGCAGCTGCAAAACCGATATCCAGCGTTGCCTTGTGTCACCAGGGGCAGCTTTTCAGGTATTACAGAGAGATGGAAGCTCGAGGGCATTTGTTGATTCACATGTTGCAACGCGGCCTCCTCGCCGCGTCAGGAGTGCACCATCTTCATGATGATAAGTACGAAGAGGCTGGGGATCGAAACTTGTTCGAAACCTCTCAGCGCAGCGAGCCAGATATAATTCACTTTGCAGAACTTCTTGGATCCTACTATAGGATTGATAATGGACGTTGATAACGGATGTGACTGTGAACCTACTCAAGGGAAATTACAGGCTCTTTTCTTTTCTTTTTAGAATAATACAATTCCCAGAATGCAACAGATTGGAACACAAACTGAGTGTAGCCCACTGAGGGCTGGGAAAAAATGAGAAATGTGCATGAATTGATTAAAAAGAGCCCGTCACACTCACAACTTGTAACAGCCTATGATTAAGGGGCAGAATGCCCTGAAACGCGTCAGGCAACATAACTCACCTAAGAAGTGATGGAAAGTTACATCGTGGAAAGCCGGAGGGTTGGCTTGCCTTATATATATATATATATATATATATATATATATATATATATATATATATATATATATATATATATATATATATATATATATATATATATATATATATATATATATATATATATATATATATATATATATATATATATATATATATATGAGTTTTCCGTGTAAACCCTCGATAATGCACATCAGAGTCCCAGAGGGTCACAGAAAGGCAGCACTTACATCAGCAAACCCAGGCAAGTTAAAGTTGTTCACTTCTTGTTTATTTTTATTTTTTCGTTTTTCATTATTTCTCCATTATTTCTCCATTAATTTGTAAACATGCAAAGTGCAGGGTGCATCAGGAAGCAAAAAGACGACCTACGCGTTTCAGCCAAAGGCCTTCGTCCGGGTCATGTGGTAACGTGTGTGAGGTGTTTAAAAAGGGGTTGGTTTGACCCGCCCCCAATTACAAAAAACAAAATCCCAAATTAAAAACATGTTATTAAGGGAACAGAGATTATATAAATCACATTCAATTAAAGTTGATGGTTTTGAACTAAATGACATCATATATGACCTTGTAAAGTACTTAAGGCGAGATAATCTTATTGAGCCATAAAAAGTTTAAATATACATAGAAAGTTATTTCCTATTGCAAAAACAATTGCGTGGGCCCAACTGTTGGGTTGCTCTCATGACATGTCCATAAGAAATGTGTACATATATATATAGTCCACATTGACTAAATCAATGAATAGGCGGAGAGATATAACAAAACCCAATCCATTGTAAACAGATTGGCACTACATTTGAAGTATGAAATTGTTATTCAAATCCGGTGAAGTACCAGATTAAAAGAGAGATGTAGGGATTTAACTTTATCAAATCATGGTATATTTCCTATCCATAAGGAAAGAAACTAAAAACATACGGTGAAGTACCTCACTGTGTCCAAAGTTCTAATATATACCACTATGGATATACTTCCTCTTGAAAATTCGACATCTGTATTTCTAATCTTTCAGATGGGCATCTTAGTAAGGACATCACAAAAGCGTGATAATTCAATTTGACGCTTGATATTGCCCGTGAGATGTGGCTCACACAGTACCACTATAGGTTAAGGCTAGGTTTGTACTTTTAACATGATAGCATTTTTGACTAAGGATCATTATCTTTAAAACCAGGCTTGTCCAGAATGTCAATCATAAAAAGTTGTGCAGTTCGGCATCTGCGTTCAAGCCCCATGGTTTCTCCGTTCCTTTCATGATGATCCATCTGGATTCTGCTTGTCTTAGTAGTTGATCACGGTCTCCCCCTCTGATACTCGGAGGGATGTGTTCTACACCATAATATTTTAGATTGTCAAAGTTGCCATCATGTGCGTTCCAAATGTGTTTGGCGATTGCATAAGCAAAGTCTTTGTTCTTTATTGCCCTCAGATGTTGTAAAATGCATAGTTTTAGTTTATTGACAGTGCTGCCTATGTATTCCTTCCCGCATTCACATTTTAGGGCATACACCATGTGTGTGGTTTCACAGGTGATTCTTTCTTTAATGACTTTTTGTTCGCCAGACATGATGTTAGTTTTCTGTTGATTCATGCCGTGACGGCATGCTTTGCATTTTGGACATTTGAAAAATCCTTTTGCTCTTAGCCATTGTGCTTTGCTTCCACCTTGGTCAGTTCTTTGATAGTGGCTATGTGTAAGAATGTCTCCCAAGGAGGGTGCCTTTTGTATGTGATGTTAAGATGACCCGATGTCATTTCCTTTAAATCGTCATCTTTTCTTAGGATTTTCCAATGATCTTGAAGTGTGTCCCTTATTATTTTGCTGGATGAGTTGAATTGCGTGATGTACCTTATTTTGTTCCTCTCTGGATCCTCATCCTGTTCCAAGGTTGTTCTCTTTGGAAGTAATAGGGCTTCTCTTTTTCTGTAAAGTTCTTGATTTAGCATTATCTAACACTGTTACGGGATATCCTCTGATTAGGAATCTCCGATACATCTCATCAAGTTGTGAAAGAAACTCCACTTCCTCCGAGCAGTTCCTTCGTGCTCTTAAAAATTCCCCGTATGGGACACTCCATTTTAAACACTTCGGATGAGCACTATTAGCTGATAAAATGCTATGGCATGCAGTTGTTTTTCGAAAAAGTGTTGTACAGATTTTCTGATCTTTTATGTAAACATGAATATCCAGATATGAACACTATCCTGTGCACACGTAGTTGGGATAATAAATCAAAGCAAAGTCTCAAAAGTTGCCCAATTCAAGATCGACATCAGTTGTGTGAATCAAGATTATTTAATATTGAAAGAGAGCAAAAGGAAGAACCAGCCGACACGTGTTTCGTCACAGTGGGGAGTAATCCCGTGACTCTTCAGGGCTGGGAAAGATACAAAGTATGTCAAATGATGAGGAACACTCATACACACAATGTGTATCTGCGTGACTAGTGACAACGACACGCACTATCACCAAGAAAAGTGGAGGAAATCCCAGGGTATAAACATGAAGTGAATCGAGGTGCTAAAAAACGGCAGAGGAAAGCCTCAAAAACAAAGAAACATAGCTATATGACAAAAGACTGTGGCTGTGCAACTGGACACAGTGACAAGGCTCGTTTGAGGTGCTAGCCGTAAAGAGTGGAGACCGGTATGGAACCAACTAGTGACGCTGCATGAACCGGTCAAAAGTGACCAAACAGAGTGACATAAGCATCAATTGGAATAGTAGTGCAATGAGCACATGAGAACCATAACGTGTTGCTATCTATGTGGAAGTGAAAGACATGGTGTGAACACAGAACTGTGTCAGTACACAGATATATCATATCACGAAGAGGGTGTCTAGACGGAGTCAAAAGGTGACCAAAATTGCAAGCACATCACAAATAGTAGTACGAAGTGGACACTGGTAGAATCAATCACATAACATGCTACAACGGAATCGCAGTGAAAAGAACGCATGAGTGAAAAATTATTATTTATACACCGTAATCGTAATGCACAGTCCACTAGAAAGATAAATTGTAAACGGCGAATGTAACCAACGGATAATACTGAGCTGGACGATAATCACTGAGTACGTGAGTATGGTTCACATCAAGGGAGTAGGTGAAATGATAAAGGGTCGAATAAAAGTGGTGAGGTAAAGGGAAGAAAAGACAACAAAACACAAGGAAGGGTTACAGCGGAGAGATAGTACGGGTGAGGAAAGGTGAGATAGCATAGGAAAGAAGGAAATGTGAACTAGACGAATGAGGGTATATGCGTATGTAACCCAAAAGAGTGCACGCTGTTAACCATCCGACCAACGGAGTCAGGGGTGACGTGAGGTAGGTGAGAAGAGAGGGTGACGTACAGACCGGACTATGTGTGACATACATGAGAAGGAAAACAAGGGAGCTTACCCGGGAGGGTAGTGATAGCCTGGGCGCAAGTGAATGGGACGTCTAAGATGAGAGACAGTGAAGTCTTGAGGTCCTGTCCAGATGCGTGTGGCCAGGGAGAATGGTCCCCGTACTGCAGGGGGCAGGGCCCAAAAGGACACGCTGGAAAAGATGGTGGTCAACTTATCCTCCCATATACTCGATACTAGCATGATTTCTTTACTCAGTAAAGGCTTAAGTTTCAACCCACTTGAACCAGGGGACACTTGCAGACATAAAATCGACCTCTTTAAATTCATGAGGGGTCTTAAAGTGAAAAAACACTTTAGCGGTATGCCGCCTACGACCATGAGTGTCAGAAATATCTGTATTGATAACCCTGCAGGAGTACAAAGCATCAAAGATATTCAGGATACACATTTACTTTTGTCCCTCACCGATACAGATGAACCACCCATTAACTTGGACAGTCTGTTACATGCACTTGACATAGAGATGGATCTCACCCAGAGTAGTGGGCTCAAACCCAAATCCAAATGGACGCCCTTGCTACCAGGTGGCAACCCCATTGACACATTTCATAATCTTGTGCTAGCAGACATCGACAAATATGAACATAAAGTCATGAGGTCCAAACATAGGATCAAGGATAATTTGAGGAGAGATGAGCGTGTAGCCCTCAAGGCCCTAACCACTAACACAGATATTATAATCAAAGAAGCCGATAAGGGCGGCAACGTGGTTGTCATGAACAAAACAGACTACCACAATGAAATCCTCACCCAATTGCAGGACATCTCATGCTACCAACGTCTCACGTTCAATCCCACGGGGACTCTCTCCGACAAAATCAATGGCCACTTAGCTGAATGGCACTCAGCCGGGCTCATAGATGATCAAGAATTTCAATTTCTCAAAGTACACAGACCGGCTTATCCCTGGCTGTATACTCTGCCCAAAATTCATAAGCTAGCCCCTTTTCCCCCTGGCAGACCTATTGTTTCCGGGATCGGGGGACCGACCGAAAGAATCGCCCAATATGTAGATTTATTTCTAGGTCCCATGGTTAAGAATCTCCCATCCCATATTCAGGATACCAAACATATCTTGAGCATCTTATCAGATGTCCAATGGCAACCAGACATGATTCTGGCTACCTTGGATGTAGTTTCCCTCTACACCTCCATCGAACCCATCTTAGGACTGGATGTCATCACCAAACTACTACACAATAGGCCGGCCTCCCTTTGGCAACATTCCCAGATGCTAACCACCATGATGAGCATCATTCTCAATGACAACTATTTTATATATAACAACGTCTGGTACAAACAATACAAGGGCGTGGCCATGGGTTCAAAGTTCTCACCCTCGTTTGCCAATCTTTACATGGGCGTGCTGGAATCAGAGTGGATATGGAGCTCCAGAGGGGCCCCATGGGTCAACTCTATAATTTACTGGGGACGGTACATTGATGATTGTCTGTTATTATGGTCAGGTTCCCAGACACAACTCGACGAGTTCTGTCGACATCTCAATTCCAATAACATGAATATGAGATTCACCAGCCACAGCAGCATCTCCAACATCACATTTCTCGATGTGGAACTCTACATTAAGGCAGACACCCTACACAGTCGCCTCTATAGAAAGGAAACATCCTGCAATGCTATCCTTCATGCAGAAAGTTCCCACCCACCACATCAGATACAGGCCATCCCCTATGGTGAATTCGTAAGGGTCAGACGGAATTGTAGTGAAGAACCCGAGTTTCAACAGTGTATTAAGAACATGAAACAGAGATTCAGGGACAGAGGCTACAATCCCAAGACGATATCCAAGGCTGAAACCAGGGTCAATCAGCTAGACAGACAAGACACCCTCCGTGCTAAGACCACACTTGGGACACATGATCAACCAGTCAGATTGGTTACAGACTACAGCAACATGGGTCTAGTTATAAGGAAAAGCCTCAATAGACACTGGGGCACTCTCCTGGCAGACACCTCCCTTAAGAATATCATCACGGCCAGACCACTAGTGACATACAGGCGCGGTAGAACGCTTAGATCCAGGTTAAGCCCTAGTGTTCCTAGACATGTCACCAGGCATACCTGGTTAGGCACACACACTTTGGGTTTCTACAAATGTGGGAATTGTGGGGTCTGCAGACTAGCCCAGCATGGAGTCAGATCTTTCAAGGCACATGACAAGAGGATATACTGGATCAAGCACAACATCAATTGCCACACCAAGTTTGTGGTTTACATACTTGAATACACATGCAAGCGCTAGTACGTGGGCAGTACGATCAGACCACTGAAAGAACGCATCAGCGAACACATCAGAGCCCTACAAAACCAGGATATCAGATACCCGATGGCAGTGCATGCGGCCACCTGCTCAACCCAAAGCTTCAACAAACGATTTTCTTTCTTTGGATGTGATGTTGCTACTGCAAACCCCAGAGGGGGTAACAGAGAACTTCAACTCAGGCGCCAAGAAGCCTCATGGATTATGCGCCTTCATTCTGTGACACACGGGCTCAACACTGATCATGAACTGCACTACTTTCTGGGCGACTGACCCAGGACTGTGCTCTTCTTGTGTTTTCTGTTTCATGCATTAATCAGTCCCACATACTAAGGATTCTGATGTTTTTACGTTTGGATTTTGTCAATACCTTTTGACATGTGATACTGTGGTTTTCTCTAGCCACTTTGCTAGATTCTACAAGAATATGTTGTTCTGTATATATAGAGTTCATTATTTCTATTTCCAGCTTCTCCCTTTGTTCCATGCTATTCCCCTTGTGCTCATGTTCATTTTGTTATTATTATAATCATGTCACTCACTGTTCAGCTGTCCTCCTTTTTATTGCCATTTCTACTTCGTTTATGCTTTTTCCTTCCACTTTGTTCAGTCCCACATACTTAGGATTCTGATGTTCTATGTTTTGATTTGGTCAATATCATTTGCCATGTGATACTGTGGTTTTTTTCTAGCTACCTTTCCAGATTTTACAATAATATGTTACCCTTTTACCTAGGGCTCATTGTTTCCACTTCAAGCTTCTCCCTTTGTTCCATACTGTTCCCTTGTTGTACTCATGTTTATTTCGTAATTATTATAATCATGTCACTCACTGTGTAGCTGTCCTCCTATTTTATTGCTATTTTACCTCTTCTATGCTTTTATCCTTTTACTCTGCTCCTGCTCCTATTTTCTGTTATTACTTTGCGTCTACACTCCTAGTCTGTCCACTCTTTCACCCGTTCTCCTCCCCCCCGGTTTCACTTACTGGATCCAGCTTCACCCGACCTGACCACACCCCTTTGCTGGGACCACGCCCCTTGTACTCGCCTCCTCTTATTCCCTCCTCCCAGCCATACCGTTACTTCCGTATCCGGCAGTCATTTGAGAGACGGACGTCACTTCTCCTCCTAATAAGTCCACGGTGCTTCTTCCTATGAACGGCTGATGTTCTCCCCCGGCCCACCTGCTCTAATCCCCGTTTACCTTCCTCCCCAGTTTCCATGCAGGTCCCGGGCTCACTCGCCTGTTACCTCTCCCTCCGGTTTGCCGCATTTCCCTAGCTTCACTCCAGGTGAGTTACCTTCGCTTCAGCCTCATGCCTCCCCACGCCATTGTCCCCCAGGCTCACCCCGTCTTCATTCATTTTCCAGCGTGTCCTTTTGGGCCCTGCCCCCTGGCAGTACGGGGACCATTCTCCCTGGCCACACGCGTCTGGACAGGACCTCAAGACTTCACTGTCTCTCATCTTAGACGTCCCATTCACTTGCGCCCAGGCTATCACTACCCTCCCGGGTAAGCTCCCTTGTTTTCCTTCTCATGTATGTCACCCATAGTCTGGTCTGTACGTCACCCTCTCTTCTCACCTACCTCACGTCACCCCTGACTCCGTTGGTCGGATGGTTAACAGCGTGCACTCTTTTGGGTTACATACGCACATACCCTCATTCGTCTAGTTCACATTTCCTTCTTTCCTATGCTATCTCACCTTTCCTCACCCGTACTATCTCTCCGCTGTTGTCTTTTCTTCCCTTTACCTCACCACTTTTATTCGACCCTTTATCATTTCACCTACTCCCTTGATGTGAACCATACTCATGTACTCAGTGATTATCGTCCAGCTCAGTATTATCCGTTGGTTACATTCGCCGTTTACAATTTATCTTTCTAGTGGACTGTGCATTACGATTACGGTGTATAAATAATAATTTTTCACTCATGCGTTCTTTTCACTGCGATTCCGTTGTAGCATGTTATGTGATTGATTCTACCAGTGTCCACTTCGTAATACTATTTGTGATGTGCTTGCAATTTTGGTCACCTTTTGACTCCGTCTAGACACCCTCTTCGTGATATGATATATCTGTGTACTGACACAGTTCTGTGTTCACACCATGTCTTTCACTTCCACATAGATAGCAACACGTTATGGTTCTCATGTGCTCATTGCACTACTATTCCAATTGATGCTTATGTCACTCTGTTTGGTCACTTTTGACCGGTTCATGCAGCGTCACTAGTTGGTTCCATACCGGTCTCCACTCTTTACGGCTAGCACCTCAAACGAGCCTTGTCACTGTGTCCAGTTGCACAGCCACAGTCTTTTGTCATATAGCTATGTTTCTTTGTTTTTGAGGCTTTCCTCTGCCGTATTTTAGCACCTCGATTCACTTCATGTTTATACCCTGGGGTTTCCTCCACTTTCCTTGGTGATAGTGCGTGTCGTTGTCACTAGTCACGCAGATACACATTGTGTGTATGAGTGTTCCTCATCATTTGACATACTTTGTATCTTTCCCAGCCCTGAAGAGTCACGGGATTACTCCCCACTGTGACGAAACACGTGTTGGCTGGTTCTTCCTTTTGCTTTCTTTCATCATTAAATAATCTTGATTCACACAACTGATGTCGATCTTGAATTGGGCAACTTTTGAGACTTTGCTTTGATTTATTATCCCAACTACGTGTGCACAGGATAGTGTTCATATTACCAGTGTGGGTTGTTGACTCACACAAATTACGGGGGTTATTGGGTACTTCCCCCAACCTGGCAGCACCGTACACATACATTAGCTATTGTTACATAGACGCGTACGAGTCTGAGCGCCTATTCCCTGATGTACGAAAAACCCTACACAGCTTAGCTCCCATGAATATCCAGATAGTCTATCTCTATTTTACTGATATTATATGTGAATTGGAGTTGGAAGATGTTGTTATTGAGACTCTTGAGGAAGATGGTAAGATCCTCTGTGTTTCCCTCCCATATTAAAAACAGGTCGTCTATATAACGTACCCAGAGTACAATGTGCTCCATCGTCGGTTTGTTCTTGTCTGACCAAATTTGTTCTGCCTCCCACATGCCCATGGTGAGATTCGCATATGTGGGCGCAAAGGAAGTCCCCATTGCTGTACCTTTGCTTATAATATTGTTTGTCAAAAATGAAGATGTTATTCGTGAGGCAGAAACATAGCATTTCCACTAGCATATTGATCTGTTGGAGTACATTTAATGATCTCGATCGAAGAAAAGATTGACAGGCTTTGATCCCATCTTCATGCCGAATTGAAGTGTACAATGATACAACATCAATGGTTATCATTGTATACTCATCTTTCCAGGGTATGTTGGCGATTCTGTTAAAAAGTCCATCGAGTCTCTGATGTAGGACGGTAGATCTTGTACAAATGGGAATAGGAAGATATCCAGGAATCTTGAGGTATTCTCTAATAAGGAACCACAGGAACTGACAATTGGACGTCCCGGCGGATTATCTAGACTTTTGTGTACCTTTGGTAGTACGTAAATTGTTGGTGTTACCGGATGTTTTATCAAAAGATAATCCAACTCATTCTCGTCAAGCAAACCATCCTGATGCCAGTCCTGAAGCATCTTATGGAACTCGCTCATGATCATTGGTGTCGGATCTTCCTTAAGTTTTTCATAGTTTGACAGATCGTTCAATTGTCGCTTGATTTCAGTGTAGTATTTTTGAGCATCCATAACTACAATATTTCCCCCTTTATCCGAGGGTTTTATAACGATCTTGTCATCTGATCTTAAGTCATTCAGGGCCCACCTGTCGTCATGAGACATGTTTCCAAGTTTATTTTGGTTCCTCTGCCTTTCTTTGATGTAAATAGTGCGTAATTCCTCTGTCAGTAATTCCTGGAATATATCAACTCTGTTGCCCGCTGGTAGTTGTGGGCAAAATCTTGACCTGGATTTGCATTGGCTGCTGATGGTTAAATTCGCTGTTGTTAATGGCACAAGGTCATTGAGGGTGAGTGGTATTAGAGGTTCTTGGTTTTGCTGTCCCAAAGTTCTTGTTAGCATTAACGCAAAGTATTTTTTCAATTTGAGTTTGCGGCAGAAGAGGTATAGATCTACCCTGGACATTGCTAAGTCCATACTGTTGGAAGGGCAGAACGTTAGTCCTTTGTTTAGTAGATTAAGATGTTTTTTTGTCAGTTTTTTGGAGGAGAGATTAACGATCAGGTTATTTTCTTGGTGTTGCAGCCAGTCGAGCGGTGACGGAATCTCTATTTCTTTAGATCTC
Source organism: Calotriton arnoldi (assembly GCA_963921515.1). NCBI lineage: Eukaryota > Metazoa > Chordata > Amphibia > Caudata > Salamandridae > Calotriton > Calotriton arnoldi. Next base: position 15,096 of record CAWUFW010025435.1, read on the forward strand.
TCGTTTTTTTGGGTTTGTTTTTTGCGCCCCCGTCTGGTTCTTTTGATTGGTTTTCCGTTTTTTGGGGGATACCTCTTCCTCTTCCTCGCGTCGTCATTCTCACGAGACGCATTTCCCCGGAAAAATCCAATCCACATCTATTTGTTGGGTGTCCTTCATCTCCTGAGCTTACTTCTGAGCTCTCCGCACTTGACATCCTGGCAGCTTCCACATGTGCTGTTGTCTGGTCTAAGGCTCGATCCATTGATTGTTTCTTATAATTCGCATCATATCTCCTAGCAAAGGTATATACTCTTCCTGTGGCGTAATCTATTTTGTCACGCTGAAACTTTCGAATTTTTTTATTTTGTACCTCCTCCTCATGTTTATTCAATTTCTTTTCCATGTCTTCAAATGCTTTATTGCACTCTGGTGTCTCTTTGAAATTTTCCAGTGTTTTTTCCAAATCTTTTATCTTCTCCATTGTTTGTGTCTCCTTTCTGCATGTATAATCAGGGCATTAATTATATATATATAGCCCAGCCGCGGAGAGAAGCCCACCGCTTCTGAGCAGGCCTGAGCTGGCGTCAAGATGGTGTCAGTGTGATCGGGAGGCAGCATACAGATGGAGACAACTGCAAAGCGTTACAGGCAGTGTTGGCAGAATGCGCATCAACCCACAAGGGCAAAACTGCTTTTAATTTGTTTTAGCAAGACAGACTCACAAGAGGGTTATGTTGCTGGCACTACAAGACCCAGAAACGCCATGAAGATGGTCACGCCCACTGGGGCAGGTTCTTGAAATTCAAAGGAGTGCGCAGAAAAACTGTCTTGGTAATTAAGCAATACAAGCCATTGAAGAAGGGAACGCTGTTCCCGAAACGCATCTGGCCTGGTATAATATGCGGATGCTGACATTCACGCTGCTGCTTGTTTGCGAGTTGCATTAAATAAAGGATTGAAATACTCACCTGCCGGCTGGCTCTTTCCATGGGGCTACCTTGGTTGTTGGAATATTAGCGGCTGAGCCCAGCCACGGAGAGAAGCCCACCGCTTCTGAGCGGGCCTGAGCTGGCGTCAAGATGGTGTCAGTGTGATCGGGAGGCAGCATTCAATTGGAGACAACTACAAAGCGTTACAGGCGGTGTTGGCAGAATGCGCATCAACCCACAAGGGCAAAAATGCTTTTAATTTGTTTTAGCAAGACGGACTCACAAGAGGGTTATATTGCTGGCACTACAAGACCCAGAAACGCCATGAAGATGGTCACGCCCACTGGGGCGCGTTCTTGAAATTCAAAGGAGTGCGCAGAAAAACTGTCTTGGTAATTAAGCAATACAAGCCATTGAAGAAGGGAACGCTGTTCCCGAAACGCGTCTGGCCTGGTATAATATGCGGATGCTGACATTCACGCTGCTGCTTTTTTGCGAGTTGCTTCAAATAAAGGATTGAAATACTCACCTGCCGGCTGGCTCTTTCCATGGGGCTACCTTGTTTGTTGGTATATATATATAGAGCATGTCGGTGAAAGAACCTATCAGGTTCATCACCAAGTTCAACAATCAATCATGGGAGATCAAGAGAAGTCTCATAAAAATGTGGCAGGTCCTTAAAACTGATGACGATCTGAGGGAATGTGTTGGAGAATACCCCTCTCTCACATTTAGAAAACCTAGATCATTACGTGATACACTGAGTAGAAGTCTAGTGAATCAAGCCAAAAAATGCCTGGACATCAGAGGGTTCTTTACCTGTAATCAGTGCAAGGCGTGCAAGTTCAGTACTTGCTGTAAATCTGTTAAACTAAGTAAAGATAAACCCCCGTACTATATCAACAAATACCTCAACTGCAACACCGAATTTGTGGTGTATGCGTTAAAATGCCCATGTGACAGATATTACATAGGGAGTACAATCCATAAAGGTAAAAGAGGGTACTTGAGCACCTACGGGTGATCAAGAAAAATGATAAACAATATCCTGTCGCCCGCCATTTTAGTGTTAGTCATAATCAAAATGCCAACCTCCTTAGATTCTGCATCTTAGATTGTGTACCACCCAGAACAAGAGGAGGTAATAGAACTGTCGAATTGAGAAGGTTGGAATCAAAAATGATTGTCAAATATAACACTTTAGTTCCCATAGGTTTGAACCTTGATGAAGAAATGTCCATTCATCTTTAATATGTTCTTACTTGCATATATTGTTTCATGTTCTCCGTCGATGTCTTTTAAGGTTTTTTGTTTAGTTACAATTTATTCTTTGTGCACATTTTTCACAAGATTTTAACAGCGTCATCTTTGTCTGGTTTTTTGCAGACGGCGACTGGGAATGCAGAAGAGTTCAAATATCTGACACTGAAGTGGTCAAAGAGTGTTTTATTTGTCTCTTTGGTAATTGAACAATGTTTGGGATTGTATGCTCACAGGAGCAAGACTTTTCGGCACATCACTATCAGGTTACGAGTATCGAACGAATAGATAAATAGCATGGTTTTCTCTTGGTGATTGATTGCCCACTGGGGCTGCACTAATGTTTACACTGATGTACATTCATTCTTATGTATTGTGGCAGCTTTGAATTATCAATTATTTTAGTCAAAGTTTGCCAGATTGGAATGACATTGCTTGATTCATTGCAGTGTTTTCAAGTTACCATGCTAAGCGATAGCGCGTATATGCAGCAATGCGGATTTTAGTACGAGATTGTAATGACACTGCTCGATTATTGCAGCGAACCACAGGGTATTATATGGATGTGTCAGCGCGCGCATGCAGGAATACCGTTTGAATCCTGTTGTGGGATATCCTTACACATGTTATATATACTTCACTTTTATGTATCTTTAAGGATACGGAGGTGGCAATGTTATCATTTACCTGCATTTCCCGAAGATTTTGTACAATAACATTTACAACTTTATTGACTGAAATGACGAAAACCAGTATGTCTTTTATGTTTATGGCACAAATATGAGCACTTGCTTCTTTAAAAGAAACTAATGATGCACTAAGCTTTGCCCGTGAGAAAGGAGTGACGCAACTCCGAAACGCGTCGGGACCTAGTGTTGCATTAAACACGTTTGGAATAGTGGCCGCGGCTCCAGTGTTTTCTTATATTCGTGTGCATTGGACTTGTGTGGATATATATATATATATATATATATATATACACCAGTCCAGCTCATCCAAAATGAAAGCAGGCGCCGACACCGTGGAAATCCAACACCAAAGTTTATTTTCAAAGAGACCGTGGCGCATTTCGACGGACAAGCCGCCTGGCTCACACAATCAGGCGCCATTAAGGTAGGTCCTTAAATACATTATCACACAGAGTGATTGTCATGGCAACACGATAGCATCATAGACATGAATGAATCTCTGTTACTAGTGACAAACGTGAATGAAACATAAATTGATAGAATGAAGACTTTAAGTCAGTCCCACAAATGACACATATTAGTGTGAATGACAACTGTTTGAGAAATTCCCGAGTCGTGCAGGGAAGATCAAGAAACATAAACGGAATACGATTTTATAACAACAACAAATAACTGAGACAATATAAATGTCCATGGTTGAGGGGGCCACAATAGCAATAGAATTGGGACCATTGAACGTGATGCTCAAGTGAGCTAACTCTCCAATGCGGTGTCTACTCAGCGTCCCAACACATATATCAGTGACAAAAATTAAGCCCAAGTGGGCCTAGTGTCCCCTAAAAAAGGAAATGTAACGTCATATAACACAACATTATTGAGTACAAAATAACCCCTATAACAAAATCCCAGCACTAATTGTCATCATGAAAATACATCAAACACCGTAATATTGTGTACCTTAACACAAATATGCCTATGAACTAAACAATAAATAAATAAACACATCAAAAAGAGTGTGAAAAAATTGAAAAATAACTAAAATTGTACCTTACACCCAGTCTACGGGAGAGAAGAGCTACAGCTAAAGATGTACTAATAACTCCTCATCCGAGTTCAGTCCCTGAGGTATTTTGGTGTTTAACATTAATATGTACCTTGATTCCAATCTCCTTAATTGGAGCTGTCTGTTTCCCCCTCTAGGGCTTTTGAGGACAGAGTCAATGACAAAATAAACCAAATCCTTGGCATTGCCTTGATGACATTGATTAATGTGTCTTGCTACAGGGTAGCTTTGGTCATCATTGGCTATAGCTCTAAGGTGTTGCAAGATCCTGACATGGACTTTGTGTATTGTGCTGCCCACTTATCCCTTATGGCAAGTACACTCAAGCACATACACCGCAAAATCACTTTTGCAATTGTATGTGACCCTGATTTCAATCAGTGTTACTCTGAGTGGTGACTGTATGGTCGTCGTATCACGGCCATATCGGCACGCCTTGCACTTTGCGCATTTTTTAAATCCCCTTTTGGCTCTAAGCCAATCTGAGTCACCCTTGGCCTGTGGCAAGTTCTGTACCTGCTCTGTACGCATAGATTTTGCCCTTCTGAAAGATATTAATGGGGCAAGTGGTATTTCGCAGCCTATGATGGGATCGCTTCTCACAATGCTCCAATTCCTATATAGGATATTGCGTAATCTGGCATGGTAGGCTGAGTACCCCGTGATAAGAATACTGGGCCAGAGTGAACAGAATTGTTCTTCTTACTCTTGCTCATACCAAACAGCATCTCCTCTCGGCTTTTCAGTCTATCTTTGGCCTTTGCTACCCTTAACACATCCTCGCTGTAGCCCTCACTCTCATTCTATTGAATAGATATTTTTGCACTACACCTAAAGCTTTCTCACTACTACAATTGCGTTTCATACGTAGGCATTCTGCAAAGGGAATGCTGTTTTTGAGTCTGGTCGGATGGAAGTTGCTGGCATGAAGGATAGAGTTTCCAGATGTTGGCTTTCTGTATGTTTTAGTATGGAGCCTATTGTTTTCAACATACACCACAAGCTCTAGAAAATGTACTTAATTCTTACTGATGTTATAGGTGAAAGTGAGATTCAAATCATTGTTGGTAATTTCATGTGAGAATCTCTGCGCTCACTCAAGTGATCCTTTCCACAAGATGAATAAATCATCACTGTATCTGGTCCAAAGGACCACATTCTACGACCATTCTCTAGCATGATTGACCTTGAGTACCTGCTCCTCCCACCAGCCCATATGCAAATTAGCATAGCTGGGGGCAAAGCAGGTACCCATTGCTGTTCCTTGTATCTGTTTGTTAGTGTGTTTGTCAAACATAAAGAGGTTGTTGTCTAGACACCATTCGGCCATGCTGAGCAGCATGAGTGTGTGCTGGTGTAAATGAATAGGCCTAGTTCCCAAGAAATGTTTCAGTGCTCTAATCCCATCTACGTGTCTAATGCTGGTATAGAGAGTTGTGACATCTAGGGTCATGAGTAGGTAATGCTCATCCCAGGACACGTTATATATCTTACACAACAAATCTCCTGTGTCTGTTATGTACGAGGCCTCTGCATGTGAACTAACGTATGTAGGGAGCACCATTTGATAACTGAAAAAGAGAATTTTGGAACATGTACGGGCAACCATAAACAAGGACCGCAGCAAAGCTGTGGTGAAACATATGGAACTTCACCATGAAGGGGACTGGAAAAAAAACCTCAGGTTTTATGGGAATGAGAGACTAGACCCACACGATCGAGGGGAGATCGAGAACGGTATGTGAGACAAAAAGTGTCTCGGCATATACTGGACCTGCGCACCCTACACCATTGGGGTTAAATCAAAATGAAGAATTGTATATACACCTTTGGATTTATACAATTGATTGCTTAGCTTGTTTTGTTTTCAGTATGACAAATTGAAATTTGAGACACCTATAGCACAATTGAACCTATATGTTTAACCGGTATTAGTGACACCCACCAGAGGGTTGTAAGTAAAAGCACTCTATAAATCTTAGAACACTACATAACAGCAGACCCACATAGTGGTCACATGATCTGATCAAATTGTATTGTAAATGTGCAGTGGTTAAGCTGAGTATGAAAAAACATACTAGAGTGTAGTATGTATCATCCCATACTGGGATAGACAACTCACTTAAGAGAACAGGTAAAAGATGGACTACCCATCTAACAAACAAACAACAATAGAAACTAATGTCTATATACATGGAAAATAGAATACCTGGTTGCAAAATAATTTGGATATTGGAGGGGCACTGAAAGCCAAAATGATCAGAATAATAATAACCCGTAAGACTGCAATAGCTGTGTGATTCAATTTGAGACTAGGTGAAACTGACCAAATGTTACTTAAAATTATACCGGAAATGTCACTTCTTTTTCTTTAATCACACTTGATTTAAAATATTGTCTTTTTAATTCACTTTCTCAATTTATTTCACATACAAGCACAAATAGTGCTAGGAAAAAAACCAAGGACTACCAATCGTGCAGTCATCATCGAGAAACTACAATTTCCATCATACCTGGGATTGTGACAGGAAATGAGCAAAATGGATGATGGTGTTATTAGCAGCCATGAGCACTAATCACATATCCGTGAACAAGGTCTCTGTGAGACCGAAACGCTTTGAGTTTTTTAAAGGTTTTGCTTTTGAAATTATGAAGAGACAATAAAGGACTAACAATCACTCTGTGAGTGCGACCCGACTCTTTACTTTTGTAAAGCTTGGAGGAGATATATATATATATATATATATGTCACACAATCCTGGTTTCCCAGAAAAACGGGCCGCACTCCTCACAGGTTCTTTTACGATTTTTTTATTGTTTTCTTAGGCATATTGCATCAATAAATCCATTCGGCATTTGCAGACGATAAACCTACGCGTTTCGGCATTTCAAATGCCTTGATCACGGTATGCTTTTCGCGCTCATTTCCCAACCATTTCAAAGGTGAAAAAAAAAAAAAAAAACATTACATCATTTCCTCCAACTTGTGGTGGGTGCCCCTTAGCCTTTTGGGAGATGTAGTTCACATAGAATATTTTTTTATTTTTTTTATTTGTTTGCATATTTTGTTCAGGGAAACGTGGTTTGGACATTTAACTGTTGTTAAGGGGAATTAGTTGTTATCATGCACAACATTTAAAACATAAAAATACACTGTATTCATCAGTTTTGGTATCACATTACCGTTTAAACAGGACCTCTTTTGTTTTAACATATCGAATTTACTCAAAATTCTTGAATAATACATTATACATGATTGCATGTTCATTGTTCCTTGTCTCTTGTTCATTCAATTCTGTCATGTAATTCATACGATTCGAAAATGTTGGGGCCCATGTTTTGTCCTCCTTTTGGATATCAATGTTCCACTGGAATGAAATACATTGAACGTCTTTATAAATGTGTATAGAGTTCCTCAGATTGATTCAGACCAAAAGGCATCATACTTCTCATGTTTAGGATGTGCCGTGATTCTTTTTGACGGAGAATTTTCTCTCTGTTTCCTCCTCTTGTATTCACTGGTACTGTTTCAATTCCATAAAACTTCAAGAGTTCCCAATCACTTTTGTGAACAGTCTCCATATGTTTCGCCACTGCGTTGCTTCTGTCTCTGTTTGTTGTTGCACGTGTGTGTTCTAAAATTCTTTTTTCAACTCACATGTGGTGCTTCCAATATATTTTAATGCACAAGGACACTCAATCACATAAATTGTATATTTGCTTCTGCATGTGATCAATTCTTTGATCTTCCAGATTTTGTTGTTTGCCATTCGGATTTCAGTCACAGGTTTTGCAATCTGGCAGACCTTACAATTAAAACACTTTACAAAGCCTTTTGTTTGTAGCCATAAACCTTTCTGCTCTTTTCCTTTAAAATGGCTGTGTATTAAACGATCCTTTAAATTTTTGGCTCTGCGGTAGGTTATAATTGGATGATTTCCCATAATTTTGCCTATTGTGCCTATTGTGCTGTCCAATTGCAAAATCTTCCAATTCTTTCTAAGTATGGCAGTGAATGTTCTTGAATCTCTCCTTGGTGGTCCTACTATGTTTAAAATTTACCTTCGAACTCAGTAATCAGAGGGTAGTTTTCTTGGATACGGAGATATATATAAACAAAGGCAAACTCCATACAACACTCCACCGAAAAAGCACAGCCACTAATGCCACACTACAAGCAAACAGCTTCCACCAACCCTCACTTATAGCAAGCATACCATATGGGGAATTTCTTCGAATTCGAAGAATTTGTAGCGAAGAGCAAGAGTGGCTAAAACATAGTAGGACCACCAAGGAGAGATGCAAGAACAGGAAATATAATGCAAATATCGTCAATAAATGCTGGAAGCGTGCAAATGAAAAATCAAGAGAAGAATGCCTAACCCCCATAGAACAGTCAAAAGATGAAAATCATGATCAGAAAAAAATAAGACTGATCACGGATTTCTCACAGGATTCAAAGACAATCACTGCCATACTTAGAAAGAATTGGAAGATTTTGCAATTGGACAGCACAATAGGCAAAATTATGGGAAATCATCCAATTATAACCTACCGCAGAGCCAAAAATTTAAAGGATCGTTTAATACACAGCCATTTTAAAGGAAAAGAGCAGAAAGGTTTATGGCTACAAACAAAAGGCTTTGTAAAGTGTTTTAATTGTAAGGTCTGCCAGATTGCAAAACCTGTGACTGAAATCCGAATGGCAAACAACAAAATCTGGAAGATCAAAGAATTGATCACATGCAGAAGCAAATATACAATTTATGTGATTGAGTGTCCTTGTGCATTAAAATATATTGGAAGCCCCACATGTGAGTTGAAAAAAAGAATTTTAGAACACACACGTGCAACAACAAACAGAGACAGAAGCAACGCAGTGGCGAAACATATGGAGACTGTTCACAAAAGTGATTGGAAACTCTTGAAGTTTTATGGAATTGAAACAGTACCAGTGAATACAAGAGGAGGAAACAGAGAGAAAATTCTCCGTCAAAAAGAATCACGGCACATCCTAAACATGAGAAGTATGATGCCTTTTGGTCTGAATCAATCTGAGGAACTCTATACACATTTATAAAGACGTTCAATGTATTTCATTCCAGTGGAACATTGATATCCAAAAGGAGGACAAAACATGGGCCCCAACATTTTCGAATCGTATGAATTACATGACAGAATTGAATGAACAAGAGACAAGGAACAATGAACATGCAATCATGTATAATGTATTATTCAAGAATTTTGAGTAAATTCGATATGTTAAAACAAAAGAGGTCCTGTTTAAACGGTAATGTGATACCAAAACTGATGAATACAGTGTATTTTTATGTTTTAAATGTTGTGCATGATAACAACTAATTCCCTTAACAACAGTTAAATGTCCAAACCACGTTTCCCTGAACAAAATATGCAAACAAATAAAAAAAAGAAAAAAAATATTCTATGGGAACTACATCTCCCAAAAGGCTAAGGGGCACCCACCACAAGTTGGAGGAAATGATGTAATGTTTTTTTTTTTTTTCACCTTTGAAATGGTTGGGAAATGAGCGCGAAAAGCATACCGTGATCAAGGCATTTGAAATGCCGAAACGCGTAGGTTTATCGTCTGCAAATGCCGAATGGATTTATTGATGCAATATGCCTAAGAAAACAATAAAAAAATCGTAAAAGAACCTGTGAGGAGTGCGGCCCGTTTTTCTGGGAAACCAGGATTGTGCGACATGAATAGCGGTATGGTTTCAACCGCAGGAGCAACGCACCGCATATGAGCGCCACAAAAAGCTGATGACAAGGAAACCGGTTTGTTGGATATATATATATATATATATATATATATTTTTATATATATATATGTATATATACTCACTCCACAGCGGCTTAATAGACCTAGCCCACCACGCAGCGGCACAGACGAAGAACAACAGTCCAGGACTCTCCAGCGCTTTCGACCATAAATTGTCTTTTATTAATTTTCAGCAAACATGTTAGTCAGAATAATGTGGTCCACACCAAATGCAACGACTGACCACAACCGACGCGCTTCGGCAACCGGATTCAACTGGGTCTCCTGAAACCTTTGTTTTTTTCAGTGAATTTCTATGTATTTTTCAGAAGTAGTCGCGTTTGTAGAGTGGTGGAGAAAGGGGGTGGGGCCTCCAACCAGCTCTCAGAAAATCCCGCTGTGTAGGACCTACAGGAAGTACCAGGAGGGTTTCTTGGCCCCCAAGGTCCCTCAGGAGTAAAGTAGACTATATCCCCCAACCAGTAGTGCACCAGGAGCTGGTTTGTAGGGTGGTGGAGAAAGGGGGCATGGCCTCTGAAGACCTCTTACCCCTCCTGTTACCTCCAGCAAGTCCCACACAGTGGGGTTGCTGAGAGGTTTTCGATGGCCATGCCGCCTTTCTCCACCACTCTGCAAATGCACCTCCTGGTGCACTACGAGGTAGGGGATGAAGTCCCCTTGGCTCTTGAGGGTCCTTGGGGGCCAACTAGCCCTCCTGTTACTTCCAGTAAGACCCACACAGCTGGATTGTTGAGAGGTCATCAGAGGCCTCGCCCCCTTTCTCCACCACTGTGCAATTGTGCCTCCTGGCAGACAGCTGCTTGGGGGAGGAACTCCACTTTAGTCCTGAGGTCCTCAGGAGGCAAGGGGACCTCATCTCCCACCAGCAGTGCACCGAGAGGCACATTTGCAGAATGATGGAGAAAGGGGGCATGGCCTCTGACCACCTCTCAGCAATCCCACTGTGTGGGGCTTACTGGAGGTAACAGGTAGGCTAGTTGGCCCCTAAAAACCCCCAGCAGCAAAGGGGGCTTCATTCCCCAACCAAGAGCGTGGCAGGAAGGGTGTTTGCAGAGTGGTGGAGAAAGGGGGTGTGGCCTACTATCAGAAATTAGCAATCTTGCTGTGGGGGACTTACTGGAGGTAATAGAAGGGGTAGTTGGCCCCCAAGGATGTCCTTGGGGTCAACTACCCCTCGTGCTACCTCCCGTAAGTCCCACACAGTGGGATTGCTACGAGGTCTTCAGGAGGCCACGCCCCCCTTTGACCACCACTCTGCGAACACACCTCCTGGCACACTACTGGTTGGGGGATGAAGTCCACTTTATTCCTTTGGGACCTTGGGGGCCAAGAATCCCTCCTGGTACTTCCTGTAAGTCCTACGCAGCGGAATTCCTGAGCTTTGGTCAGAGGCCCAGCCCCCTTTCTCCACCACTCTGCAAACGCGACTACTAGTTAAACAAGCTTCTCCAATGCAATAGGTCTCGCATTTGCGAGAGTTAGAGGTATTGGCGTTGTAAATGTAAAAGTTTTTTACTAATGTTTTTTGGAGTGGAGTGGATGTACGTTGTGTGTAGTGGAATTATGTGGTATGTTGTGCATTGAAATTATGTGGATAGAAAATATGTGGTGTTTAGTGCATAGGAATTATGTGGAGTGGGATTATGTGTTACAGAGAGTAATTACATGGTATGGTAGTCTGTGTTGTGGAGTGGTAACCTCAGGTTTAGATTTCCTCGTTTCCATAGAAGCTAAACTATAAACTCAATGAGAAACAAAAAAAAGCAACCACTGAGGAGCTCTTCTGGACCTAGTCAAAGGTATGAGCAGGGCTGCTGGAATTATGCGATTATTCGGCAGCACCGAATGGTCACCTGTTACTTATTGATAAATATGCGTGTCAAATTGGTGCTAATGGTGCGCAAATCACTCTTTCTGAATTTCTCCTGCCTCTTTCTGCAGTTCTCTTGCCTCTTTCTGTGTCTCTCTTGCCTCTTTCTTTACCTCTATATCCTCTTTCTGCACCTCTGTTGCTTCTTTCTGCACTTCTCTTGCTTCTTTGTGCACCTTTCTTCCTCTTTCTGCACTTCTCTTGCCTCTTTCTGCATCTCTCTTGCTCTTTCTGCACCTCACTGTCTTCTTTCTGACCTCTCTTGCTTCTTTCTGCGCCTCTCTTGCTTCTTTCTGCAGTTCTCATGCTTCTTTTTACACTTCTCTTGCCTCTTTCTGCACCTCTCTTGCTTTTTTCTGCACTTTTCTTGCCTCTTTCTGCACCTCTCTTGCATCTTTCTGCACTTCTCTTGCCTCTTTCTGCACCTCTCTTGCTTCTTTCTGCACCTCTGTTGCTTCTTTCTGCACTTCTCTTGCTTCTTTGTGTACCTTTCTTCATCTTCCTGCACTTCTCTGGCCTCTTTCTGCATTTCTCTTGCTTCTTTCTGCACCTCTCTTGCCTCTGTCTGCACTTCTCTTGCCTCTTTCTGTACCTCACTTTCTTCTTTCTGCACCTCACTTTCTTCTTTCTGCACCTCTCTTGCTTCTTTCTGCACCTCTCTTCCTTCTTTCTGCAGTTCTTGTGCTTCTTTTTGTATTTTTCTTGCCTCTTTCTGCACTTCCCTTGCCTCTTTCTGTACCTCTCTTGCCTCTTTCTGCACCTTCCTTCCTCTTTCTACACCTTTCTTCCTCTTTCTACACCTCTCTTGCCTCTTGCTGCACCTCTATTGCCTCTTTCTGCGTCTTTCTTCCTGTTTCTGCACCACTCTGGCCTCTTTCTGCACCTCTCTTGCTTCTGGGATGTTACAGTTAGGAATTAGCATTTAAAAAACCTTAGATATTCACTGAAAAAATCCACAGGTTTCAGGGACATTATAGTTAGGCTGACATTTCCCTCGTACAAAACCAGAGAAATTGAGCTGTTATAGTTAGCTGAGCTAACTATAACTAGCGCCCCTGCAATGCACTGCTGATGACATCACATATTACATCACTCATGACATGGTCAGTGATATCACTGATGACATCGCTGATGACATTTCAAATAACATCACTGATGACATCCTCCACATTATCTCTGATGCACCTACTCACACCCCAATATTACCTATCATACACCCACTCCAAATTTCAGACTACCATTCTTGAAACCATTGACACACCAATACCAGTATGTACATACCCACTCCCTGATTCATAGGTCTACATACACATCTACTCACTCACCCATACACACACTCATACAGCCAGTCACTCACCAATACAGCCACTGAGATATCCACTCATACACCCATACAGCCACTCATACACCGTCAGTCACCCATAGAGCTACTCACACACCTACTCTCTCACCCAAACACTCAGTCACACAGCCACTTACTCACCTGTACAGAAACACACACACACTCACTACTCATACAGATACTAACAAATACTCTCCTTACAGTCGCTGACACAAGCACACACTCACCCATACAGCCACTCTCACAATCACTCACTTACATATACAGTCACTTATATACTCCAACACTCACATACTGCCTTTCACATATGCAGTTACTCACCCATATACCACTGAGACATCCATTCACTCACTGACACAGCCATACACACACTCACTCGCCCATACAGTCCCTCACAGATGCTCTCATGAACCCATACACCCAGCGATTCACCCACTCATACAACCATGCAGGGAGCCACACCCCCCTCATCCACCCAGATACTCAGGCACCCATACAGGTACTCAGACAACTAATCAATAACCCATATAGGCACTCATGTACCTACTCACCATGTCATGAGTTATGTAATATGTGACGTCATCAGCAGTGCATTGCGGAGGAGCGAGTTATAGTTAGCTTAGCTATCTATAACAGCTCAATTTCTCTGGTTTTGTATGAGTTAAATGTCAGCCTAACTATAACGTTCCTGAAACCTGCGTTTTTTTCAGTGAATTTCTAAGGTTTTTTAAATGCTAATCCCTAACTACAGCGTCCCTGAAACCTGTGGTTTTTCAGTGAATATATATATAAAATAGCGTAGTATAGGCTTTACACTTACCTGCGAAATACTTCCATGCTCATTTTTTGTTGTACAGGCATGTGTGGTAAAGGCATGCATATGCATGGTTCCGTCATACATCCGTATTTTGGCAGTGTTTTCAAACTATGAATAAGCAAAATCCCATTCACTTTAAGCCAATAGCAGCATTTACCATTCTAGAGAAGGGTTACTCTGTCCCAAGCTATCCCGTCTGCCTTATTACAAGTCCCTTATATAGGTTGGCACTTGTAATAAGGCAGAAGGGATAACTGTCATGTTGTGATGGAGCAACCAATCCACCATACTCTAAATCAGGCCTAAGTCCTGTGATCTATGGCAAATGGGGCTCCTTCATATTTTTTAAAGAATGTGCATGATTGGCAACCTAAAGGATATTATTTTTTCTTTAAATATTTGGAATATCAGAACAAGTGTGGGAGAAGACTGTACAATTACCATTATATTACTGGTCATTTTGTGTTAGTATAAAATTCTGAGAATAAAATAAAGGTAGGCTTCTTCCCCTAGAGAAACAAAAAGGACAGCCCCACCCTGCACACTTTTCTCTATGTTCATTTGTCTCCAGTTGTTTTCTGAAGGAAATATGCATAATTTCCCAACTGGATAGTTCCTTAGCAATTATACCTGCCTGCTTTGAAATAGGGCCCAGTACTTTTTCACCTTTGTGGTATCTCCTACTTGCACTTTTCCAGTATTCACTAACTTCAACTTGGTGTTTTGTGAGGACAGGACCATCACCAGCCCGTGTAGCATTAGGGCTGAAATACTTATCCCTGAGCTATGCCTGGGGGAGACCCCTGACCCAGCTGGCTGGATCCTGAGAGGTTAAAGAGTCCCTCATGGTCATAGTGTGTAACTTTGTGCTTGTGGGCTCACACACCTATTATCCCAATGTGTCAGACAGTCCCAGTCCCTGCCAAGATCTGTCTCCCTGTTGTATCCACACCGAGAATAACAGACATACTCAGATGCTCCCGCCACACATAATGCACTGGAGAGTCTGTGCTTGTGTTCACCCAGATGGGTGTTCTGTGAGTTGTATGGGGAATTGAGCAGGGAAGGTTGCAGTGGAGCAGCAGGTTACAATGTGGATTAAAAAACATCAATTTTGGGCTTCTTCTTCGTATGCCTTCACTGACTCTATGGGCTTCCGGAAGGAGGCGTGAATAAGCCTTGTGAATTTCTCATGAATTCGTTTTACTTGGTTCTTCCTCCTTCTTAATATCAGGGGGAGCTTTACTAATCTTCGCCTATAATCAAGAGTTACAAGATTGTCAAGGATACTTTCTTTTACACTTTTTTTTTTCTTTCTTATTTTGGACTTCTTAATGAAGGACTTGACACCTTTCACATGAATTATTAATTGTAGGGTGGTACTACAGCTATTGAGAGGAGTCACCCTTTCCTGTGGCAGTGAAATAGGTGATTCAACAGATCATCTCAGTGTCCAATCCTTGACACTCCCCATGATTGTGAAGCCATTTATTCTGAAGCACTAGAAGCACCATGTTATTAGAAATTGATTTTTGTATGGAATCTGCACGCGTTAAATAGACTTTGTTTGCCCTGACATAGTGGTTGCTGCTGGGAGACTGCACTAGAAGTCCTACAATTGCATTGACCCTGCAGGAGGGGCCAACCGCTATATAGTGCAGCTGTTTTTCCCCCAGCATTGGACGGGCTACAAATACTTTGTTTGCCCTGACATCATGATTGCTGTTGGGGGCACTGTGCTACAAGCTTCAGAATTCCATTGACCCTGCAAGAGGGTCCAAGCTCTATACAGTACAGCTGTTTTTCCCACGGCGTGCCCAGGCCAAGAGCAGGCCATCTGCACCCGTAAGAGTCTGGAGGAGGCTAGGCTGGGCCGTGTCCTTTTCATTTCTTTATTAAGATGGGTAAGTGAAAGATTGTCAACAGCGCTAGTCCTGCACACTAAAAGTGCTACAATTGAATGATTTATTCAGCTAGCCATGGGAGTGATCTCGCAGGAAACTGAAGTAGTGGAACACTGTCTTCTGCATGACTGCCTTGATTTCCCTATCTGCTCTGCCATTCCACCTTGCACATCAACCATTGATAATATTAACTTCCCTCTGGGCTCCTCATCTGAGTACCAGTGGTGGCCCGTGCAGGTAAGTGCAGGTAAACGCGGTGGGGCGGGGTGGGATGGGGGCAGTGGAAGTGACAAACGTCGGAATAGGGAAAATAAATAAATAAATAAAACCACTTACCTTGCACTTGCTGCATTGCCGACTCGGCGATGCGGCAAGTGCAAGGTAAGTGGTTTTATTTATTAATTTATTTTATTGTCCTTATTCCGTCATTTGTCACTTCTACCCCCACTCCCGCCCCGCCCCACCCCACCGCTCTTACCTGCACGAGCTGCAACTGCTGAGCACCTTATACAAGTCACTACTGTTGCTGATATGAGCACAGGCAGCAAAACGCCCCAAAAAAAAATTTTTACCACATAAACATGTAGCAAAATCGGCTGATACATACTGAATTATCCTTTTATGCACAGCCATCCAATTTTACTCATAGACTCATGATACCATTGAGTTTTTATGTCTTAAATTTGGGCTAATATTCAAGGATTTGCTCAACCCCTTACTCGAATGCATTACGTCCGGGGAGTCTGAGATTGATCAGATTGATAAGGCGCTGAGTACCAGCGCTCCTCGTACTTAACCCTTAATCTTGCCATTTATTCTGCTTCACTCCCATGCAACGGGGGAACTATCTGCCCAGGATGACTCAATTCCTTCTTTGATTCTACCTTCTGAGCCTTTAAGGTCTAAGGCATTTTGTTCTGCATTGGACCCAGATGGTAATTGATCAAGCATGGTGGCCCCCGTGTTCCATTGCAAGTTTCTTGCTTCCTAATGGGGGAATATAACCTTATTCCACATTCCTCGGGGCCTGCATGAATTGCCATTTGGCGATAACCACCAGCTGGCAATTATGGTTCTACTCCTGCATGCTTGTGTACTCATTCTAGCTAATGTACCTGGTCTAACTGCAAGCGAGGCAACCCCTCAACTTAAAAGTAAGTTGACTCACTGACTGTGTAAGCATTCGGATTTCAGCACTAGCAATTATGAGCAGATATTGATGGTCAGAAGGGTCGCATGGATTGGCCCTTCTAAGAAATGTTTCTAAGGCAGCTGTATTATTGTGAATTTTGAGACTTCATTGCTCGTTAGTAATTTACTGCTGAGGCTTATAATCTGCAGCAGTCGAGCGACTCAATCAAGGTCTTACCACTTGGGTTTTTCTCCCCAGGTTTTTCTTGGGGACTCCCCAACCAACCCTTTTTATGGAGCCTCAGATTCTGACACAGAATCGATTCCATCCCCTGGAGGGCCAGGAGCAACTTGATTGACTGCCCATCCCTTTATCATGCTCACGCGGGGGCCATGATACTTGTAATACCTAGGTCTTTTCGCACCAGCTCTGCATCTACAGTACCCTCGGGTACTTTGAAACTAGCCAGATGGAACATTGCTGGGATCAGCTCAAAGATCAATTTAACTTACTGGCACTCTTTTGTGTCTGGCTTTGATAATCTGTTTCAAGAGACTTCGGCTGTTTCTGAATTCCATTTTAATGGTTTCACATACAATTCCAAATCGGCGGACCCGTCAGGATCTGGTAGGGCAAATGGGGGCTCTCTACATGGTTTAAGCTATCAATTTGTGCTCATATTACTAAATTTTCTGTTTATCACAGGGTGATCCAACTGTTTTTTGTCAGTTTGAACAATTTGCGGTTTTGTTTGGTCAACTTTTATAACGATAATTTTCCTTGCACAAAAATCACAATTTTATGTTTTTATTCAATATGGTGGAGACCATTTGTGCTAGTCCAAAATTCTCTCAGTATGCGCCCGATTTGATTCTTTGTGATGATTTTAACGCAAAGCTTTTGGGGAACACAATTGCAAGTAGCAACCCCAACAGCTGGGCTGATTAGGACCTTATGAATTACCAGTCTGAAAACGAGGTGCCCAATTGTATGAGTAAATTGTTGAATGTAATCATTTAAATGCACTTGAATTGTATATGCCTGACAATAATTGCACACCAACCTTCGTCAACCATTTCCGTTGCCCAATTATTGATTACATATGTATTACCTGGAGCTTGTTTTGTTACTTCACAGCGGTGAAGATATCGACAAAAATGATGGGTACTGTAGTATCCGGCTGGATACATTCTAGTGTTTAGCCTGTGATGTAAGACACTCTACACCCACCCACCACAGGCGTCACCAGTCAGGTGACCCTGTTAATAAAAGGGGCTGGGCGCACGTGCCCTGGCCAGTTCCAGTACCATAATCCGGTGTCAGTTTGGTTACTTCTTCCAGCATGTGGGCCTAGGGCCCAAGACACCACAATGGCGACGAGGCGGGTCTGCCCTGCATGCCGGCAGAATGAGACGCGAATGTTCCTCAAT
Source organism: Calotriton arnoldi (assembly GCA_963921515.1). NCBI lineage: Eukaryota > Metazoa > Chordata > Amphibia > Caudata > Salamandridae > Calotriton > Calotriton arnoldi. Next base: position 33,320 of record CAWUFW010025435.1, read on the forward strand.
GAGAAGGAATAGCCCGTTTCTACCCTACCCCACACGCCGTGCCATCAATAGCTATAAGTCGTGGAAGGAGAGGAGGACAACTCTGCGAGTGCACGGCCGCTGTCGCTTGCCCTGAAAAAAAGACGGCTTTCAGAGGTATCGGCAGAGGCCAACGAAGAGTGAATGCTGGCCTCCATGGTGAGGCATGCACCACTAATCACACTGCCATCCAGCGCCAAGCGGGAAGTGCTGCCAACAAGGCAAAGCAGGAACGGAGGCTGCACCTGCCCTGACCAGGCCCTGACTCCGGCCGGAAGAGCCTGCTGCCGCTGTTCAATCAAGGAAGACTCCGTCACAAGTAAGGAGTGTCCCAATGCACCCGGTGAGCAGCGAGAAAGCCAGAACCCTGCACCCCACGGGGTTTGAAAAGCACCACGAGGTGCGTCAGAAATGAACAACTCTTTGCTTGCCCCAGCGCTCCTACAGCCTCCCAGCACGACCCGACCAGCAGCGCTACAGCAGGCTGCCCCGCCTGCTGACGTCCTCCCTGTAAAAGACACACACAAAAAAAAGGAAGCCGGCAAAAGGCACTGACCCCGCACCCGCGGCCTCGGCAAAGAGGAGGCACGACCCGCTGTGTGACCCTGCTGCCTGTGAGGCCGCATCTGCTTCCAGTAGTGCCTGCGTCCTAATGAAGAGGGTGCCCATCGCGCTGCAGCCCTGGACACCGCAGAGGAAGTTGCCTGCTCTGCATCCGCCCTGCACTTTGGACATCGGGACAGCCGCCGGGAGCAGAAAAGACGGTGTCAAACACCACCAACCCAACTGTATGAGGCCCGCAGCGTGGAAAGCTGCCGGGGCCCGTGCTGAGAATAGCACTATACCGCCACCTAGTGGCCCTCCATCACCGCCGCAACAGAGGAGAGGAGGCTGCCAGCCGTGGCTCCAGTGGAAATAAAGAGAGATGCAGGCCAACATTAGAATCACCGCACTAGGGTCATAATCCAGCAAAGAGTTCTCGAGTCACTCCACAAAGCCCACATGAGAAGCACGGCCCTGCAGAGTTGGCTAGTCTGCCGCGGCCGGTGAACAAAGTGACTGACGCCACCTAGCGGTACCCTGCTGCACGCGTTAAAGACTCCATAAGGACTATTAGACAAAGCGGCACAAGTAAAATATAAGAAGACAAATGCTGCACAGTCCTATACAAAGCAACACCGCTCGGCCACTCCAATATTGGGCAGTCCCCTTACCTTCGTTTGGAGACAAACCAGCGTATGCACCTGTGGAAAGACTGCCTGATACGAGTAGAGGTGGCCACAGCTCCACCTAGCAGCAGCCCTGGAACTGCAACAAAAACGAGCAAGTGACTTGCAGACGGGGCCCCCCACCCCCCAGGAGAAATGTGCTGTGCAAACCATCAGCCACCAACAATCACTAAAGAGACTGCCAGGAGAGTGCCGCACGCCCCCTGTGGGCTGCCTATCCTTGGGAAGGGGAGAAACTGATTGCCCCCCACAGGGAGAGAGCCCCCGGGAAGCCCAAAGCTGCATAGCCTGAGAAGTCCAGTGAGAGTAATGGAACACAGCCAGTCAAGCTCCAAGCAGCAACGCCAAAAGGCAGCAAGACCAGCCAGCAAAAGCACTCAAAGCACAAGGAGCACTGAGCACTACGTGCCCCCCCCCTACCGCAGTGGCTATCTGAGGCAGCCACAGCCAAAAGAGACTTTGCTGCATGCTGCAACCCCCCTCATCAGCTCCAAAAAGAACAGGTAGTGGAAGCATGTTCACAGCAAGTGCCTGCAGCTACAGGCGAGACAAGTTAGAGAGACTGAGCACTGCTCCCAACACCACAGCCGAGAGTGGCCAAGGGCGCTACCAAGTGCTTGAAGGGGAGAGACTCCAAACCCCCCACATAGCACAGAGCTGGAGAAGCCCAAACCTACCACAGCTACGGAAGCTGCCAAGAGTCCAGTGAAAGGAAAAGGACTAAAAGTGGCCAAGCCCCATAAAGGCGCAAGGAGAACATGCACCGCACACGCAACCCCCAGTGGCTGTCTGATGTCACCACAAGTAAGGAGTTTGCGCCACCCACCCTCAGTGGCGAACAGACACAACCACAAGCTACACCCTAGGCACACCACGTGCCAGAAGAAAGTGTCCCAGATGAAGATGGAGCGCGCTATGTCAGATGCACGCAGAAGACAACGCCAGTGAACCTGCCAGCACGGGCAGGCACCCAGGAGATGGAGACATCTCCACAAGGAAGCACTGCTAAACACAGGTAGGAGAGCATCCACGTCTCCACCGCCCCAGGGAAGCCCCGCAGTGGGCCGAAGGCAACACAGAGTGTCCTCCCTCGCACTGTCTCAAGACAGGCAAGAGAGGAGTTGCACACTCCATGTGGCAGGCTGCCACAGCGACAGGTGATCTGACAGCACAGTGACACGTGACCGGACGTCACAGCGCACAGCAACAAAGGAGCCTGTCACGCAGAGTGACCAATCCGGACGAGCGCAACGGAAGAAAGGAAGAAGCAGGCACCACGACGGCGCAGCCTCGGGGCACAAGCAAGATGCCCTTGAGCGAAGAGAAGTGGGACACCGCGAGATCCCTGAGGAAGGGATGGTGCCAATAGAAGTCCCCAAGAAGCACATGCAAGGCCTACGGACAGGACAGGCCTGCAATAGGCCCGCAAAAGGGAAGGAAAGACCGTCACAAGAACGACGAGACCAGTGAGATATCCATGTGGCACAAACATGGGACAGGTGGCAGGACGCCACATCCACGGAAAAACCTGGTCGGAAGGAGAAGAGCGTGGCATGACGCCACTCCGCAAAGGAGGAAAGAACAGTGGCACGACGCCAAAGGGCAGACAACCACCACAGGCGCGCAAGAGGGGACGGAGAAGAGCGACAGGACAAAGGACTCGTACCAGCACTGAGGAAGGTGTTCATCAGCACGAGCCAGCCACCGGGGTGCAGAGACGTCACTGGAGACAGCTCCGCGGGAGGACCTACCATAAGCCGCTAGCAAGCGCGATCTGCGTCCTGGCCCCACGCTTCGCAGTTCGACCGTCCTCTCACCTGTCACCGGCTGCTTGGTATCGATAGCACCACACCTCGCAGTGCACCTGCCTGAAGACAACGGAGCGGTACCACGAAGTCCCTCAAGTCCTCCTCACTCCCTAAGGTCACCCCAACAGAAGATCGCCGCCTGGTTGCCCACTGAAGAAAACCAACATTCTGTTATCACCATCCATGTGTATCATCACCAAGGAGCATCGCACCACCCGAGTGAATCCACACACGCCCCAAACAACCGGAGTTCGATGAGGCGAATCACCCAGGAACCTTCTGTGCACCCTCGTCAACCTACAGCCTGCCAAAGTCGAGCACACCCGGCCATTGGAAGATCCGCCCTTGGGGACTACACAAGACTTGGCCATGGCCCTGTTGGGAGTTCTGCAGCGACCCCTAAGCGCGGCCTACGCAAAGGCCCGCACAGCCCACGCGGTCATGTGGCAGTCCAGGGGACAAGGGCCTCGACGGAGTTCCCGTGCGAAGGGAGTCCGAGTAGGAGAGATGTGTCGGCCGCAGCTCCACGTCAGGCGCAGGAAACACGAAGGTCACGGCGGAAGACTGGTCACCCACAAGATCACCAGAAGAAGGCGCAGAACCCGAGTCCAGACGGCGAGGACGCCCAGTCAACGACACCACCCTCGGAGGCTACATGAGCGACTTGGCTGTGAGTCCGTTGGCAGTTCCTCAGCGACGCCTTCGCGCGGCTCACGCGAAGCCCCGCACGGTCCACACGGTCCCATGACAGCCAGCAGGAAAAGCCCTCCAAGAGGCTCCAGTGGCAGAGGAGTCCAGGCGAGAGAGGCAAGTCGAACGTCGCTCAGCAGTCAGGAGTAAGCAGGGTCACTGGGCACGTCACCCCCAAAAGAAGGCCTCACTCACAGAGATCGTCTCCGAATCCAAAGTGGATTCCACCACAGCTCCAGATGCATCGACACTGAACTCTTATACATAGACTTCAACACCGCGAGACCAGGCCGGTCTAAAGAACATCGCCAAGGCGACTGAAGGCATCCCGACCATGCTATCCGAGGCTCCAGCGCTGCCTGGCTGACGGCCTGTATAGACTCATTAGGTGCTATGTGTTATTTATTTGTTTTCATTACAGGTTGGACTTTCGTTTGTTTTTTTCATTAAAGTTTGGGAGGGATTTAGTATCCGGCTGGATACATTCTAGTGTTTAGCCTGTGATGTAAGACACTCTACACCCACCCACCATAGGAGTCACCAGTCAGGTGACCCTGTTAATAAAAGGGGCCAGGCGCACGTGCCCTGGGCCAGTTCCAGTACCATAATCCGGTGTCAGTGTGGTTACTTCTTCCAGCATGTGGGCCTATGGCCCAAGACACCACAGGTACCATAACCCTCTAGGTTTAACATTTAAGATACCGGCTATCCCCAGACCTCCCCTTCCCAAGGTTAGCAACTAAAAGGAACAGTCTTTGCTGGCAAGGAGACTCCCAGACAGGACTCTAACTAGATTTGTGAGCAACAACCTGGACTTTTTCAGTAGCCACCTCTCTAATCAGATTAGTGACAAAGTGGTTGTTACGGATTTTATATTGTTGAAATGCTCAATTAAGAGCTTTCAGACTAAACCCAGGTATGACCATGCAGTGAGTAGCCCGAGGTGGTGTGATCATATGCCAATCGCCAGCTATGGGCTGTTCTTACCAAAAAGCACCGTGATAGGGAGAAAATTGGTCAGTGCAGACCTCTTTGTTAAGCTGCTATTGAACATAGGAAAGCAGAAATCCCAAAACATTTACTGATGTGACTTGATAGTTGTTTGTAGCTGCAAAAACTCGAGATGTTTTTGGGAAACTGTTAATCAAATTAAGAGTAGTGGCTGGTGTTTAACTGGTTTGAGTTTCCAGGCTGTTTACTGTAATAATGTTAAGGACTTTGTCTGTAGCTGACCAAGCCCCAACTTCACTAACCTATCCTACAGTGCTTAATTTGTAAACAAATAAGTGCCAGAGCCCTCGTCAGGAGACCACTGAAGCTTGCACCATCTATTGCTCCTGCCAGTGCAGCCCATGACAGTACCAATGCAACTGCTAATCATCACACTCCTACAACTATGACAATTCAGACTGTTCCAGGCCCACAAAGCTATAAGAACAAAATGGGCAGCAGGAATTAGTCATTTTTAATTCATGTCGAATAATTAAACAACTGTTGTTGTTTTCGTCTCTATATTAGACAAAGAGCACCGCCATGTAGTAGACTGTCATATGTGCCAGTGATGACAATTAAGTGATGGTGCCAAGGACCGGAAATGACCGGCTCAAATTAATCACTGCTATCCTATTTATCTAACTTTTGATTTTCAGGAAGTCACTTGTGCGGTATTACTCAGCCCTTCTGGTAAAGCTGTGGGGTCCCACGGAGCCCCTATGAATCTGTATAAGGCTAACATAGATCTTTTGGCCCCATTACTCACTGTTTTCAATTGTGCCTGTAAATTTGACCTCCCAAATTGCTGGGCTAACTCCACCATAGTCCCGATTTTTAAGAAAGAGAACAGATCCAACCCTTGATGTTACAGGCCCATCTCTTTAGAAGACTCTATGGTGAAGGTGCTTGGCGGAGTGCTTAATAGTAGAATTTTGGATTGGGCCAAGAGCAACAAAATCATGTGTGAAACACAATATGGCTTACGGGAAGGGCTAGGCAAAGAGGAGCAATGCCTTAATCTGCATTTTATTATAGGGAAGTATACTGTTGCTAAAGGCTGCCCACTGTACCTGGCCTTCATGGATCTATCCAGCGCTTTTGATCAAGTAGATGGATCAAAGCTCTGAAGAAGTCTGATGGATTTGGGGCTTGACCCACCTATTGTGGATTTCCTTGCTGTGTTGCATTTTACCCTCACTGCAAACATCAGATATGGGAGTAATGGAAAACCTTCTAGGCCCGTGCACTTGGAGAGAAGGGTGTGTAAAGGCTTTGTCCTTGCCATTCTCCTATTTATTTTGTACATCAACAGCCTCTACTCTGTTTTTGTTGGATGTGGGCAGGATGTACTGGTACTGGGCTCCAGGGCATAAGGCGCACTTCTATATGCGGAGGATGCTGTTATTTTGGCAAGAACTCCAAAAAGTCTCAACATTTTGGCAAACACCTTTGACAGTTTTATGAACGATCTTGCTCTCAGCACAGACCTGTTAAAAATGTGATATTATGGCCTTTTGTTCAAAAACTTCCATGTTGTTACCAATTTCTATGAATCATATAGCTGTCAGCTGTATTCACAGATCCCCTACCTGGGGGGTCGTTTATGAAAGCTGTTCTCTGTGGTTACCCTGTGTCTCAGCAAGGTGCATAAAGTTTTGTCAATGTATAGGGGCCTTATTTAACATTGCTTCCAACAAAGGTAGCAAGCCAATTGAACTACTTTTGCAAATCTTTAAGACCTAGGGCCAGATGTATGACCATTTTATTTAGCGCCTCGCAATTTGCGACTAATTGCGAGTCGCAAATTGCGAGGCGCAAAATAAAATGTACAACAGTGTGTTTAACACTGTTTGCGATTCCCAATGGGGTCGCAAATTGCGAGGCTCATTAATATTAATGAGCCTCTCGCAATTTGCGAGCTCATTGGGAATGACAGGCCCTCCCAGGGATGGTGGCCTGCTGGGCTCAGCAGACCACCATGTCTGGGACTGCTTTTAAATAAAGCAGTTTTTTTTTTTAAAATGCAGCCCATTTTCCTTAAAGGAAAATGGGACGCATTGAAAAAGAAAAAATGAAACGTTTTTGTTTCATTTTTTAAGGGCAGGCAGTGGTCCCTGGGACCATTTGATTTGGAAGACTAATATTGATGTTCCTATTTAAAGGTGGTTAGCAATTGAGTGTGTTGTTATGTAAGGATTTTCTTTTGTTAGAAACATAATCAATAATAGGCCTGGGCAGAGCTCGCGGAGTTTCACTCTGCGGAATTCAGCGGAAATGCTGAAAAACTCCATGGAGTTCTGCAACCAGATGTAGTAGTGGTGACCTGGTCCCTGACCCACAGAAACACACACATCAAGAGACCTCTACACGAAGAGAATGCCATGAGATCTTAGCACTGGTGTGACACTTTACTGAGCCGTTGTCACACAGAGACAGCTCTGAAAGGCATCACATATATGCATATATCCCCGAGAGATTCAACCAATTCAAACTGGTACTTCTGGGACCTCTTAGCCTCAGAGACCACTCTAGAGACCCCACCTGGCTCAAGGAAACGCCCTAGAGGCCTCTCAACAGAGACAGCAGCGCACACAGACCGCCATGATAGACCTGGCACACACAGCCAGCTCATTCTACAACCTCGGCAGAGAGGAGGGGAAGAAGGGGGAAGGAGAGTGGACCTGGCGGAAGGAAAAGAAATGGAAGGAGGAGGTGAGAGAGGGTAAAGGCTTGTGCCAAACTTGTGCATTTGTACTGTAGTTCTTGTCAAAAAAGCATTAGTTTACGTTCATTTCATATGTGCGCAATGATCCCAAGAAGCTTACCTTTGCGGTAGCTACTGGTATTGCTGAAAGTACCTGTCTTTGTTCACACCATGTTGACTCCTCAGGAACACTGCTTCGACGACACTCAAAATGCATTGCAGACAAAACAGCCTCCTGTTCTAACATGAGGGCATATTCTAACATTAAAACATGTTCTAAACATGTTCTAACAGGAGCGTGAAATGCGACGGAACTTGCGCCCACCCATGTTATGCATATATCCCCGAGTGATTCAACCAACGCACTCTGGTACTTCCGGGAGCTCCCCTAGCCCTTGAGACTGCTCTAAAGACCCCGCACAACTCAAGGAATTGCCCTAGCAGATCTCAACGGAGACCGCGGCACACGCAGTCCTCCATGATAGACCCAGCGCACACATCCAGCTCAGTCTATGACCTTGGCAGAGAAGAGGGGAAGAAGGGGGAGGGAGAGTGGGCCTGGGAGAAGGAAAAGAAGGGGAAGGAGGAGCCGAGGGTGGAGAAAGTCTTGTGGCAAACTTGTGCATTTGTATTGTAGTTCTTGTCAATAAAGCATTACTTTGCGTTTATACATATGTGTGTGTTGTTATGATTGTTGATGGATTTAGCAACAGAATGACAACGATCCCAAGGAGCTTACTTTTGCTGTAGCTACCGAAATTGCTGTAATGTAGATTCGAGGACCCCTGCTACTGATATAAGTTCCCAGGGCAGGGAAAATATAATTACTGAAGAAAAATTCCCTAGGCAACTGTGGGTCTATTAAATATATAAGACCTTTTTGTGTAGAAACATGATGTTTATAGACTCAGTGTACAACAAAATTATTAATAAAAAATCATTTTATTGATACAAAATTGTTTAAAATGTTATGTTCGCACTTATAGAGCGCACGGTTACCCTGGGGTGTCCTGGCGCTAAGCACTGCCTGCTGGGGAGACGTGGAAAATTGTTCTACTGGGAGAAGAGCCAAGCCTTCAACCCCTTCCTGAAGGAGAGGAGATCCGGAGCATTCCTGAGATGAAAGGGAAGCTCATTCCATGCCCGAGAGGCACAAGTGATTAAGCTCCTGCTTCCCCAGTTGACTTTTTTAAATAAGGGGACAAGAACTTGTTTAGATCCAGAGGAGCGTAAAATTGTACCAGGCACATACCATTGGAATTTACGCACAAGGAAGTCAGGTCCTGTTCCGTTGATAGCTTTAAAGACAGTGCAAAGGGCCTTAAAGCGTACTCTTTGTTTGACCGGAAGTCAATGAAGTTGCCCTAGTTCCTCCTCTACTGAGACAAATTTCGGGATTCCTGACACCAATCTGGCCGCAGCTTTTTGGGCGAGTTGCAGCCGATTGATGTGTTGCTTTTGGGCGTTAAGATATAAGCCATTGCAGTAGTCGAGGCGCGACATTATTAGGGCTGTTACTACTGTCTTTAGGCTGTTTTCAGTAAGAAAAAACTTGATTTTTCTTATGATTCTTAGGGATAGAAAGCAGGCCGAGATCACCTTACCTATTTGATACCCCATGGTGAGTTTGTTATCCACCAGTAGGTAAGGGGCAGGATCCAAGAGCCTTCGGCCACCATTCTGGTGTCCACACACGTGGATTATTGCCAAACTTTATGACCTCGGTCTTGCTGGAATTAAGTTTTAGACAATTGGAGGACATCCAACCAGAAATGGCACCCATACAGTTGTGGAAGCGTGCCCTTGTTTCTTTTTCCACCCCCTCCGTCAATGACAACACTATTTGAGTGTCGTCAGCGTATGAAGTGAGCTGGAAGCCAAAGGATCTAATAACTTCTGCCAGGGGTGCCACATAGATATTGAAAAGCGTCGGACTAAGCGACGAACCCTGTGGCACCCCGCATGGAAGGGAGAATGGTTTAGACATATTGCCATCCAGATCCACTGTCTGTGATCTGTCAGATAGAAACGATTGCAAAAGTTTCCATGCTCTGCCTTCTATCCCTATATCGGATAACCGGTCCATCAACACTTTATGATGGACCGTGTCGAAGGCCGCAGACAGATCCAGCAGGATCAGTACGGCACTACCACCCTTATCCAAGGCTTCTCTGATTTCCTCCATGGATTTTATTAGAGTAGACTCTGTACTGTGGTCTGCTCTAAACCCATATTGGGATGGGTCTAGGGAGTTATTGGACTGAAGGAACGCACTAAGTTGAATGTTCATGGCCTTTTCTAAAATGACCATTGTAAGTTCTGTGATACTTCTTAGAGAGACATATATGGGGCAATTACATCACAACATTAGCGACAATAATGACGAAGATAAATGCATACAACAAACAAAGCCATATATCTTATACATATGGTCCATATAGGAAAAATTGTACAATCAATCATGAAGTAAACTAATAACATATGAAAGTAATAATAAACAAATGATAAATGAAAAATACAATAAATCGAAAAGTACAATTGAGTGGCTTTTGATTTAGTGATGGATCTTCATAGTATCTATGCGCGTTTCAGGGAACAGAGCGCCTTCATCAGGAAGCCATAATAAATCCTATGCCTAAACTTAAAAATGGAAATAAATAAAAAGACATGTACACTGAGTCTTGGTTAAAACAAACACATAGTCAATAGTTAAACCCTCTCGCTATGTTAATATAGAAGTTAAAGAAAAAGAAAAAAGAATAGTAACGTGGAAAAAGTCACCATCACCAAACTAAGTGCATCACTCACCAGTTCATAGTTAGGGAATGTGCAAACTTGCCGTAAATTAGTGAAAGACATGAAGAGGGAGAATGTGCATAAAAATAAAACCCAAAGTCATGCTCTCATGGAGGCCATGGTGGATAGAATAGATTCAAAATGAAGGAGTACTTGATTACCAAGACCACATAAGATGGTGGTCCAGAAATGTATATCGTACATGTATTTGATGATTGGAATGTTATTAATTAGCTAAAAATTAAAAAATTAAAACAATCATTACCATAAGGAGTTTAGGTAGATTGGTAGCCACTGTCAAGGTGACTTTTAACATAATGTGAGAGATTACCTTGCTATTTAAGAAAGGAGGCACTAGAACCGGTCAAGCTATGATCCAGGTAGCAGCCCAAGGTGAGATATATACCAGAAAATGAAACAGCAACTATAAATAAATAAAATGGAGATTTTAATAGGTCGAAAATGGATATTTTCGAAAAATGGGATTATAGTTTTGTGTAGGTATATACAGTGTAATTCATCAGAAAATCTACCTTTAATGGTGTCTGATCTGTGTGTTGCAATGTTATGTATAACTCAGTGTTTCCAAACCATGTCAGATAAACCAATACAGGCCTAAGGAGTTCCGCTACTAAAACAAAAAGGATGATAGCGTTAAAATATATTCAATTGTGCCATATGGTTGCAATTGTAGATGTAATATTGAATTAAATATATCTTCTAGAAAACGTATGGAATGATGGCAAGAGGTATGTTTAACTTCGCCTATGGGAAATTGACATGGACATAGGAAGTCTAATTTTACATCGAGAAACCAAAATAAAAAAGATTTCGCTCAACCACAGACTGTGCTGGAAAATTACTTATGTTAGACATTTAAAATCTAATGGGGCAACAGGGCATACCTAGGGAATGCAGAACAGTGAGTTTAATTAATAACTAAAATGCTAAATAGAGGCCAGGCCAGGAAGTGGACTTAGGGGTCGATTCCGATTCGGGCCGGAAAAGCACCGACCGACTCGGATCCGGAAAAATACCGACCGACACGTACCAGTGGCGCCCGACACGCCAAGTACGATGCAAGCCGCGATAAATCCGACCGACACGTCAGGAAACCAAGCCGACCGACCGAGCCGCTCGGAAAATAGCAATCCGGCCGGAAAAACACGCGAATCCAACCGACCGACACGCACCCGGAACAAATCCGACCGAATCGTACCCGCCAACTCCAACCTGCAAAGTACGATGCAAGGCGCGAAAACACGACCGAGTCGGACGGAGGACAAGCCGTACGACCGACACGCATACAAAACCGAGCCGAAGCAACACAATACACCGCGACCGACGCGTACGCAGCATACAAAACTGCACAAACACAGCGTGAACGAAACGGAAAACACCGTACGAGACCAATGCAGGGTCCGACTCGGTCACAAGAACGTTTCCAACATACACAAACAGCACAAAGGAAAAATCAACCAAAAAAAGGCCAAACAAGCAATTACCAAGCCAATAAATACTGGGGGTGGGG